>JAOWBR010152073.1:0-13322 GCA_028571145.1 Dionaea muscipula
CTTGCTTATGTTTTTAATAAAATCTGGGATTAACTTAAGCATCGGAGGGGCCTCCCAAGGTTAAAAACCTTGGGTCCCTGTTGACAGGTTTGCTCTATAGCACAGGTCCCAGAATGCCCTAGGATCGCTCCATCCGCTCATTGTGGCGTTGATACCATGCATTCGACCCATGCTTCAACCTAGCTGTTGAAGCTCTCACTTCTGTAACACGAGGCTCTCGGTGACATTCTCTCACTCTCTCTCTCTTTTATCATAAAAGATGATAATATAAGCAGCATATCAAAACAAGATTTTTCCCTTGCAAAGTAAAGCAAATCGGATACGTTCTTCATCCGTTAGCCCCAGGAGGGGACAGATTCGTCCCATAATGAATGTAAGTCGGCATCTCGGCGCATTTCTATCTCAATGGTCTGGATGGGGGACTCGGAGCCCACGGGCTGGGAAAACCCTGCCACTAAGTCGGGTCCGCTCCGCAGGGAAAAGTTTCGTCTTCATTAAGTCCTGCTAAAAAGCTTATTCACCTAATCGTCCCGCAGTGAATGTAAGTCGGCCTCTAGGCACATTTCTGTCTCAGTGGTCTAGATTGGGGACTTGGAGCCCTCGGGCCAGGAAAACTCCGCCACTAAGTCGGGTACGGTCCTAATAATTTTAATGTCAAGTACAGGTCTCAGATTGCACGTACTGGATTAATCCGCTCCTGACAGCGTTGATTTCTTGACCTATATCCCGACTTGACCACCGAACGTCGTCCGGAAGATAAAGGATACTTTCATGCTTCAACTCAGGTCCATGACATTTTACCCTCTGCTTCTCTTTCTTCTTTTGACAGGTAACATTATACGAGAAGCAGAGACGAAGTGAGGATTTTCCTTTGCAAGGAAAAGCCAACCGGATCTTCCTCTTCCTCTGTGGCATTCCACAGGGAAAGCTGATCCATCTCGCACGGGTATGAGTCGGCCTTCCGCATCCCGAAACTCTCACTAATAGTACCAGGGGGACCTGTAGTTCCACACCAGGGGAACCCTGCTATAGTGAGTCGAGTTCGCTCAGCAGGGAAGAATCCTACCTCCGTCCAACCCTTCGTAAGAAAACGACTCACTTGATTCTCTCATTCTAGGCGTATCTGTTCCTCTATTTTTGCGTATATTTGTTTGTTTATGTGATCGCAGGCATCCAAGACATCTCAGCTCACCTGTTGTTAACAACATTCTCTTACACCTGTTGCTTTCAATGGTTCCTCGCACTCGTTGCTTTCAACGGTTCCTCACACCCGTTGCTATCAACGGTTCCCTCACCTCCTTGCAGGTCGGGTTCATCCCACCTCGGAGTGTGCACCTGTGGTTTGGGGATGCCCTCCACGGAGGAGTTTCGAAGTGTTCCGGGCTTGTCCCGAGGAGTTTCGAAGGATTGGAGGATTACAACTGGCCACAGAGCCGTATTACCGAGCTTGTGCCGAGGAGTTCCGAAAGATTGGAGGATTACAACCAGCCACAGAGTTGTATTACCGGGCTTTTCCCGAGGAGTTTCGAAGGATTGGAGGATTACAACCGGCCACAGAGCCGTATTATCAGGCTTGTCCCGAGGAGTTCCGAAGGATTGGAGGATCACAACCGGCCACAGAACCATATTCCGAAGAGTTTGGGAAGTCAGTCGCACACTTAAGCTGGGACCATTCCCATCCAACTGACGGTTGTTATCCCTCCATGGGAGATGAAAGGATTTATCCACTTCCACAGTAAGGTGGATAACACCCGCCAACTATGGCTCCTTGGCAACTATTTAGCCGCAATTAATCAACCAGTTGGCCGGCGACTGTTTCTAACTCCTCAGCTGCTATACTCTATCGTTCGGTAGCCAGCATTAACTGTTACAGGTTTGATCCTCCCTTTATCTGACCCACACCAACTGTTTAGTCGTTTTACTCAGCTTCTCAGCTGACTCACACTGACTGTTTGGTCGTTTTACTCTGCTTCTCAGCTGACTCACACCGACTGTTTAGTCATTTTACTCAGCTTCTCAGCTGACTCACACCGACGTTTTAGTCATTTTTAATCGGTTTCTCAACCGAAACACACCGGCACCTTAGTCGTTCTCATCGGATTCTCGGACGAATTCACTACGCTCTTATTCCAAATACATGTCTAACCACTTGTTCGTGTCCGCAATACTTGAAAGTACAGGAATGAAGTATCATCTGGAAGATTAAGGATTATTCCATCGAATTACCCCGCTTAGAATAGCCTCTCAGCCCTCATTATCGACTTGACGATCGCGGCCTAACCTCCGACTAGACAGTCATTGAGTCAGGGCGTCTGATCACTGTCATGGCCCTCGGAGGATACTATATCGCCTAAGTGTCAACCCATTGGCCGTTGTTTTTTTGATTCACTAGCCGGTTATATCCGACCGTTCGGTCATGATCCCCATCGGCATAAAAATTATTATATCGCTTAGTCCCTGACCGCGAGATCATTTATATCGGTTTCATAACCCCATCGGCTCCTCAGTCGCCTTCCTCGACTTCTTAGCCGTTGTCATCAACCTTTCAGCCGTCGTCACAGCTGATAATTAAAGACAGCACCATTCCTGCCGGCTGTTCAGCCGTTCGCCGCTTCTAGCTCATCGGTCACCATGATCGACCTCTCAGTCGCCGTCTTCAGACCTCACAACCGCTTGTTCGGCCATATTCAACCACAATTGTATTTTCGGTTTCTCAATCGCGGCCTCTTGACTCATAACACGGGCATATTATTATGATCGGCCCTTATCCGTTGTCAGCTTAACAATTGTCAAGTTCGCTCGTACGGCCGCCCTTATTATATATATTTCAGAATTCTCGACCCGGCGTCAAATGGTCGCTATTCACTTAAAAGTCGGAGATTCCGCCCGTCGGCCGTTTGACCGACTATTTATTCTTGGCCGCTCGGCTTCTAGTATGAACTCATCGGCCACGACCCGCTCTTAGTCAGCGATTATGAAGATCGATCGTTCGATCACTGCTATTATAAGTCTTAAGGGAATTATAACATCTAAATATCTCTCCCTCGGTTGTTACTATATTTTATAACTTACTAATCAACGGCCATCGTTCGCTTTCAGTCCGCAAGCGATGATATTTGGCCATTCGGTCATCAATATCCTCTATTTTTAAGTTATCTCATCGCCTAACAATCACTGTCGTATGACTTGATTTCAGGATCACTATACTTGACTTCTCAGTCATCACCACCGGCTTCTTAGCCGTCATCTCCGGCTCCTCATCCGTCACCCCCGGCTCCTCAGCCGACAGCCAACGCTTCGGGCCTCTCAAAGCCAAATGTTCTCGGCTCTTCAGCCGATGTCGTAAGTGCTGGCTTTCACCAATAATTTCATATTGGACTAATAATGTCTAATATTTGTAGGCTCACAGAATACAAGGATTCTGCTTGGCGCCAAATGTTGGTGATTCCTACAGACCCATAGGACGCAAGGATCCACCTAGTGTCAACCTCATGGCGCATGCCCAGTTCAGACGAACTCCACGGCAAGCGCTTCTACACCGGGTAAATTCTGTCCATACATTGCATGGACCACGCAGCGACTGAGTTTTCTTGGGTTGTCGACCCAGCTCGACACCCCCGACCCCTTTTCTTTTTGACCGGAACCGGTATCCAAAGCTCAGGCTAACCGGCTGCCAGGAGACCGTTCAACCACCTTTGCATGTCAGCCTACTCAGGAATATTGGCTCGTACTATGCCCACTTAGTCTAGGTCAGAGCTGACTGGTTTTCTAACTTCGCAGTCCGACCTACATTCGCACTGCGAAGTTGGGGGACTGATGATATCGGGGGAAACTCCCCTCGAGACACATGACCAAAGGGTCCGAGATTGGATCGTCCGGCCTGACCTGGTCAAACCCGAGCCTCTGGTCAATTATGGTCAACCTTTGTCAAACTTGGTCAAACCCGGTCAACCCTGGGAAAACCCGACCGAACCCATCCTCAAAAATTCTCCATCTCGCCACGAGCGCGTAGGCGCAAACCGTTCGTCAATCGGAGTTAAAACGGACTCAAATGGGCCTCCCGAAGTTTCCCGTGCGGATCGATTTGCGTGCTCTGTATCATGCTCGGTATCGTACTCGGTGACAGGCTCGGTAATGTCGGCTCGGTAATGTGCATGCTCGATTTTTCTCTCTCCTCTTCTTGCTCGGTTTTTCTCTCTCCTCCCTTCCCTATAAATAGTGGCTCACCCTCTCATTTCTACACACACATTTTAGACCCCAAGCTTTGACCTTCCTCCATCACCCCTCAGTTGACCGACCGGTACATCGACCCTCCGCCATCTTCACTGTCACGCTCGGCTCTCTGTCATCACCTTCGTCCATCACCCACGCCGGTCGGTGGCTCGGCTTCGACCACCACAGCACGCCCAGCTGCCACCCAATCACCACCACCAGCATGCTCGGCTACCATCTTCAATCACACGCCCGGCTACCATCTTCAATCACACGCCCAGCTGCCATCTTCACCGTCACCCACGCCCGGCCGTCGGCTCGGCAATCTCCCTCGGCCACTTGCCCGGTATCACCCTCGATTGTCGGCTCGGTCACCTCCTCCACTGAAACGCTCGGTCATCTCCACCACCGACACGCTCGGTCACCTCCTCCACCGACACACTCGGTCACCTCCACCACCGACACGCTTGGTTCACCTCCCTCACTGCCACTCTCGCCTCGCTGCCACCCTCGGCCGTCACCTCGACCAACCACCTTTTCTCCTTGTTCGGCCCCTCCTTTTCCTCCATTGTTGTTGCTGCCTTCATCTTCATGAAGAAGAAGATGAGAAATCCAGATCTGGTCAACCAAGTGTTGAGTGGTCAACAAAACTAATTAGAATGGGCCAATTTTTGGACTAGGCAGCATGTGTTATTAGGCTCGTGAGATTATGGAATTAATGGGCCATTGTTTAGTCTAGGTTATTGTTTTGGGCTTGGAAGTGATTTAGACCATTCAAGTTTTAAAGCCCATTAATTAAGCTTAAGGAAAGAGGACCTATATGGCCATTAATTCTAAGACCCATTAAATCACTTGGTTTAAGTGGTCCGTCTCCACATATTATCCCTAAAATTAGGGTTTAGCCCCTTTTTACCTCTCTCTCCACTCAACTCCCCAAATTTCACCCGGTGACCATCTAAAACATCACACATCCCCCGTTTGACCCGGTTTGACCTAACCGAACCCGACTTTTCCTGACCGACACTCTCTCTCTTTCTCTCCTGCATCCCTGTATTTTTCGGTTCTCCTCACACGCAGGAGTGACCGGTTATTTTAAACACTTGTTGACTTAAGCATCGGAGCAGTGTCCCCGGGGTCACACCCTGGGGTACCCTCTGACGTGTTTGCACATCCAACTCAGGTCCTCTTTGGTGCGGGTCGGGATCGCCTCCGGATCACCTTTCACTCCTTCCCCGAGCTGACTGGGTCCACTCCGCTGACTGGAGCCACCTCATCCCGATCGGACCGGGACTTTGATGATCGCCTCTAGAGGGTCCTAGGTGCTAACCTCCCAGGGATTTTTCCAGGAGTATCAGGGGGTTTTAGTGACTTGTTAGCATGTTTAGCTTAGCTTAAGCATGTTGGTGATTTATTTCATGTGGATTGATTTTTAGGAGACAACGTGATCGTTTATGGTGTTCCGTAAACTTGAGGATTCAGACTTAGCATTGCTTGGATTTGCTTGCATTTCAGGTGAGCGGTGTACACGTTTCCTCCATTCTCCCTCCTTTATTTTGAGTCGTATCTCTCTCTTGTTTTCCTCACTTGCGTTAGTACACAGTCATGCTCTATGTTATTGTTGTTGTCCACACTCCCTGATTGTATAATTCATGCTATGATTTATGTTTTGCTTATTGTTGTATGCATGAATCCTCTGTGGCTTTTGTGTGTGATTGAGTGTGGACCTAATGAGGATTTGGGAAGGAAGAAGTGGAGTTGAGATTGTTTTTCTTGAGAAGGAAGTGAGATTTTCACTTCCATTGAGAGTTGCGTAGAAGTCCGAGGATTACATTAAATTGACCTCGGCCTTGCGGTTGAAAAACACCGCCAGACACAACGTCCTTAGGTCATGAGCTCGACCTGGACGGTTGCCTTCGTGGTGCGTATTCTCGGAGAAATACCGGCTTACATTCCACGGAGGGCGGGGACCCTTGTATGTGTATTGGTATGGCATGTGAGATTGTGTGTGAGTTACACCTTGGGTGTGCCGTGACCATTACCCATGGAGTAGGGAACTATGGTATTAATTACAGACTAGAGACCTCTTTGGACTGTTTAGTTGTATTACTCGTTGATTTATCGTTCTTCTCTAGTCTCTTGGTGGTTGATTCGGTTGTTCTACTCTGTTGATATCTCATGCTTGCGATGTGACGGTTATTGCTTTTAATCATGTGATTCATGTTGTTTATGCCCGCGTCGTCACTTTCTCTAATTCCACGAGTAGCTCCTTGAAACCGTGGTGGGTGGTCCCCTCCTGCTTTATCTCGATCACCTTCGGGCTCCGGACTAAGGTGGTCGAGTTTTTTACTTACGTTTGATTTGGACCGTCCCCCACACCTCGTGGAATTTCCTGAGCTCGATTTTATTTATTTCAACATGAGTTTGATTTCACTTCTAACCCCATGTACACCCCCTTTACTTGCGGTTTCAAGTAGTTGACTGGATCGGAGGATGCAGCGGGGTGACAGTGCACCTCTTAGGATTTATCTTACCATTGTAGTAGTAGTGCAGTGTTGATGTTGCATGTGAGATTCTTAGCATGATCTTATGCTTTGAGATGTAGCCACAGGATTGTGAGATTTGATTTAGACTTCCGCACTCTGTTGACTTGTAGTTTTCATGATTTAAGATTTCACCCATGCGCATGTGTTTAGACCATTGGTCCACTTTGGAGACCCATAGCTAGTCTTTCTTTTCATGATTGATTATTATTGGACCGTTGGTCGGTTTGTTGGGTTTAGGTTTGTGCGATTCGTGGTTGGGTCCACGGGACGTACGCCGGTCGACCCGGGGTGGGGTGTGACACTGGATATCCGCAAAGTGGTGCACATACAGGGCAGAAACTACCCTACGATTCCGGATATCCGGTGGGGACAACCAGATATCCGACCCTGCTATCTGCAGAAATTCTGCAGAATCCCATGGCACAATCCTCGACCAAACATCAACTAAATCTCCTCAAAAAAACTACAACAAGACATAAAGCATGAAACAAACCTTACCAAACCATCTAGCATCATCAAAATCATGCCAAACACAAATCCAACATCCAAAAAATCCATCTCAAGCTTAGATCTAAGGAAAACATGAAATTCAACAAAGTGATTACCTTAAACACACGAAATGAAGTGGCCATAATCCTTCCTCTAGCTGCCAATGGTGAGCTCTAAGCTAGCACAAGCAAGAAACACACTAACACCCAAGTGATTTTGATGAACCCCTCAAGAATTCCAAGAATCCTCCTCAAGCTCCCATCTCCTTCCTTCTCTTCTTCTTCCTCTTGTTTTCCCTTGGTCAAATGGTAGCAAGAAGGCTGAAGGAAGCCCCTAATTCAGCCCAAATACATCACATAAACACACACACACACTCAACATATTAATTAAACCCACTTCTACACTCAACCTTCACCAACCACACACTGAACACAATAACAAGCCTCAATCACGAATCACGCTAGGGAGACTAGTCCTACAAGCCTTAAACTCATCAACAAAAATCATAAAATCTCAAGACGATTACAATGAACCCAAATTCGAAATATCAAAAACCGTCGCATCACAAACCGTAAAGTCGGGAAAAATTCGTGCGGTCAGCGTACATCAATATGGTACTTAATGGTCAAGACTCATCGTACCGGTCGTGCCGGTATCAACAAATCGAACTTACGGAATGCAATGCAAAAAGTAGCCAAACGGTCGTATAAAACCCGAGAGCACTATTTACGAAGCTACTATTCATCGAAAAAACGAAAACGTCAGAAATGAAATAATGATCATATTTGAGCATAAATCAATATAAAAATAATTATAAAAGTATGGGGTATAATATTTTAAACCCCATAAAAAGATCTCGTCCTCGAGATCGAAGAAAGATATCTCATACCACACAAATGAAAGTACGTCCAAAATAATGTAAGAAAACTCGTGAAATCCACCAAGGGAAAATCTCATGCACCTCCATCACATACTCTTACGCAGAACTCCACCACCGTGTGCAAGTGCCACGAAAACTCATTATCTACACAGACATAATCCTTAGAATCCCGACTACTATCAAAATCCCATCAAGTAACACATCAAGGTCAAATTCTTCTTGAGTCATCAACAACTGTCACAAGTGACGGACTGCACTCATATCCATAATGTCAAAACACAGAAGACATGCATCTCAGAACAAAGACTAAGTGACAAGCAACCCCGCAGAAACCTCCAAGGTCCAAATCAATCAATCCCCAAAACTATTTTAGTACCTTAACACATCATCTGAACGAAAAAGTCAAACCAACCGTCACTGGATGAATCAGACACGGTCCTCTCGAATCAAACATCAGAAGAAAATGTCAATCCACACAGATCCAATAGAATCGCTCGAACCATAGACTGACCATCCATCACATCAATCAGAACACCAAATCATCAGCATCTACAATCCTAAAACATAGTCAATCAAATTGACAGAAGGGAAAAGCACACCAAAATCAAGTCAACTCCGCAATCTCAAAAATCGGCTCCATAAACTATGCTCACGAGTGTCCACCCACACAAATATCACCGACATCCAAGGAGATTAGTGAAGAGACATCCATAGAATTCTACCAAATCTAGGAATTACTAATCTCAGACACAACCATGAGTCTTGACCAACTTTCTACCTGTCTCGACTCTCATCCTATCCACTGATCCGTCACCTCTGCCAAAACATGATCAAGAAAACGATACTCTATCCAACCAGAACTCACAGATCACAACTCAACGCAAAACTGCTTCTTCATCAGGGTGAATGTCAGTCAAAAAGCTCATCGAGAAACTCTTTACTCTTAGAGAGGAAAACTCATCATCTAAAACGTCACCGCAACGGAAACGGTCATAAACTAGGATAAGAACTCAAAGCATTCTACCCGCCATACAAGATCATCTATCCAAACATATACTTAATGTGTGAGGTGAAAAGTCAACCAGAAGGGGTGACCAACCGCAAAACCAAAACCGTCTTTGCGGTGTCAATCTCGGTCATCTTCAAATGGTGAATCTCAACTTCAAGTCAAAGATCATCGATCCAAGGGAAAGATACTCAGTCACACGGAAACATCCCCTAAAGTAGAAGATCACCCGGTAATCTGTACCGAGTCTCATGAATCCATCAAACATCAACAACTCAAAGCACCGAAGTTCTCCACTGTCACATGTTGGACCAACAGAAACCTCCTCTAATCTTCCTACAACTGAGCAACAATCTCTCCCAACCAATCAAGACCCATCCTGAACAACGCCAAACAATCAACTCTATGAGCTAAAACAATCAACTCCACTCTCAAGGGAGAACCTCTCCAAAACTACCCACAACCAATAGAGGCATCTCAATTCCCTAATTCTACCATCAAATCATCATGTCAACAGTTGCGAGAGTCTCAGACCACTTATTCTTAGAAGATCACCAATCAAAACGCTAAAACCAAAGCAAAAGGATGTCTGATCTTTTCTCCGTCAACTCAACTACCGACTTATCGATCAAACAAACAAACTCTATTCCCAACAACCTAGCCTAGCCCGGCGTCAAGATAACTCATCCCAAGCCAGAAATGGTATCAAACCTCAATAGAAGAAAGGCACCAACAATAAACTTAAAAGTCAAGAATCTTGTACACACACATTCTAAGCTCCTCCACAAATGAAGACAATGACTGAAAGTCTATGTCCAAAGAGAAGGAAACATGACTAGAATCACCTTTCAACTCCAGCCCTGAATGACTCTCAAAAGTCCCAAAGCAAGGAAGAACACGAGAAGACAGAGAATATCCCTTTTTTTCCAATTCTCCAGTCCATAAAATCAGTAAACTCATGTCAAATCCCAAATCTCAAAACACTGGTGGTCAACCCCAAGATCAAAAGAAACATTCATCGAATGACCCATAAAACCAAATGACCTCAAATCAAATCAAATCAAAAGACAAACCAAGTCAAATCAAATTCAGCATGCGTCTGCGAAACTGAGGAAACAACGTTAAAGAATCTAGTTGACAATGCAAAACTAACAGAACAATCCCCAACCAACCAGAAGGGTTCAACCCTTAAGCACAACTATCCTTATAATCCCGAAATGAGAAGGAGACAATGCTCATGAGAAACAAGGGGTACAGAAGCTCCAAATCAGAACAAAACAAGAGGTTCTCTAGGCATCAACCTTGGATCAAATCGTCCATATTAAAATGCATACCCCGCGATATCATATCAATATCAAAATACAACCCTGATAACACTAGAGTCATGAAACTCCACATCCATAAAATCCTCATCAACGATGATATCATGAAAACCCTTACTCCTAAGAAGGGTAGAGTGAAGATCAATGAAAAAATCGGGCAACCGCTGAAAAATCCCACCTGAGTAAAATGAAGATCCACAATCACCAAAATAGCTCATACCCGAGTTGAAGCCTAACGAAAAGGTCACCGATGATCCCTCGATAATCAATGCGTAGTCTTGTGGACCCCTTCTATAAAAGCTCCTGTAACTGTGCATGCAACTCCACCTCTCTCACTGGTGGTAGCCTAGGAAGATCCTCAGGAAAAACATCGACAAACTCACAAACAGAGAATGTCCTTAACGATATTCCCCATTCTCAAGTCAGAATCAACAACGGAGGCGAGAAGGTCAACACAACCTTTTCTCAACAACTCACAGGCATGCAAGGTAGAAATCAAACACACAGAAGAGTTGGATCTATCCCCCACAACTTAACCAATGACTGATGTCATAAGAAAACTTTACCAACACATGGTGATCATCTAAGGGTTCCTTTAAAATCCAGGGTACATGCCCTTTACAATTCCGATCTGAATGGTACTCTGGTAGTGACCGTCAATCCTGAGATGAAAGGTCATACTAACTGAAGTTAAAATTCCAAAGCCTTCTGTAGACCTTGTCAGAAGTAAGAAACCAAACGTCAATCGATCCACACGGCATCATGTCCTTTCGGAGATCTGGAAAGTCTCATCGCTAAATCCACAATCATGTGCTCCAACAACAACTCTGTTGCTGGCAGCGGCTGAATCGGTCTGACTGGTCTCCTGCTCACAAGCGAGACAACAAGCAACAAGCAGTAAACAACATCTCCTGTAACACCCCAACCCGGGGTGAAACAAGCAATAACCCGTAAGGGTCATTGAAGCTTAAAAAACCAAAACTTATCTTTAATCACGAAACTTAGGTAATCTCCGTCTTGCTATCAGCCTAACTCACTGGCACCAAACCCCAAAGTCACATCTTATTACAGATTTGAAAGAAAAGCAACGGAAAAGTTTAGTCTAACAAAACTTAACTAACATAACATATATAAACTGAGACATCCTAAGAGGTAACAAGGTCATCATCCTCTGTGGTATCCTCTAGAACTGCTCAGACCTACCTGAAAAGAAAGACAAGTAGTAACTGTCAGCATACTAACTAGGCTGAGTGAAGATAGCCAGGGTAGAAACAAGGCATACATACTGAAGAAAGGAAAACAAGCTCCTAGGAACTAAGGAACTGGACAGTGGATAAAAAGATAATAATATGGAATGGAAACTCAACCAAAGGAAAACTGAAACTATCCACCATCACACCACATAACTCATGCAAGAAGAAATAAACGAGGCATGTTACAAAGGACCGGAAACTATCAAAGTTAATCTTTAAAAGTATCCAAACTGAACTAAACATATCTTTTAAAACTTTATCTTAAATACTATATTTTGGTTACAGTACCAGTCATGTGGACAGATACTATAAAACAAAACTATCGGTTCCAATTGTAAAGAAAAACTAGCTGTAGACGAATACCTAAGGATATCCCTACTAACTTGAAACACAACCAGGTATGGCAACTAATCTATGTATTTTCAAGCAGTAACCGTCCAAATTCTCTTGTTGCAGGCAAGATTCCCCATAAACGTTGTGACACTAGGAGTCGTCCCCCCATAAGAGACTAATCCCACGTGGCCGAAGTTACTTTGAAGGGAAAGCTATGTTACGTGAATAACATCCCTTTATAAGCATACTCCTCGGACTTTATCTAAAATCAATCACTTGAAAACTAACTAAAACTGTTCTTTCCATTCCTTTCAATAAAACACATGAATTCTATCTCAACAAAGAGAATAGAAATTAACTCAACTCAACATTTGTTAAACCGATGTTTATCAATGAAATATATTTCAAAACCCCATAATAATAAAATAGACTTCATAAACACCCTATTACAATCTCCATCACAGAATGGCATGAGAAAGTACGTCTTTCATAACTACTGGGGTACACCCCGGTACATTAGCCGGAACAATGCACCCAAATAGTATGACCGACCCTCCTCGTGTCTGTGATTGACAGGACCATAATAACATGTACTTTCTAAACATAGTAAAACTCTCAAAACTATGAAATACCACAAGGACCCGTGGGTCACACGTCATCAATAAGAGACCTGGACCAATATGTAAAGTGGCTACAGTGTATGCAACTGTAGAACAGGCAAAGGGTATAAAGAAAGTGATACCGAATACCATGGCGGGTTTCAAACTATCCTTACTTGATAGGATGGAAGTACCACAACCTTTTTAACTCAGACCAGAATGGTTCTCCTCAGGCTCTGACTCAAATACAAGGTGCATAAAGTTTCCTTGTTAATCAATCAATGACCGTACAAGTACAAAGTGAGCACACTAATACTAAATCAAAAAAAAGTAATATTTAACTTGATAAATCCCTTCTAAACTCTCCTACTCTGTCACTAATCAACCTAAGGAGTCTATATGCAAAATATCAAAGGCAGAAAGCATCTCCTGATCACAAAACAGGGCCACAAACGTCCGTACGGACGTCCGTTCCCTGATCGTTGTACACAACAGAAAAATCCCCAACTCGAAATCTTTTGTGCCCAACTCATTCATCCGAAACAGAGGTTCTATAACATTAAAAATACATCATATGGCATGCTTACTACCATCTTAAGTTCATCCGATAACACCCGAAACCGGGTGCTACCGGCGATAACCCGTGGGGTGAACCACGGGTCATTGAAGCCAAAAGGGTGAAACT
>JAOWBR010152084.1:0-11460 GCA_028571145.1 Dionaea muscipula
AAAAAAGGGGGGGGGGCAAAATCCATTAGTTTTATTAAGTTTATTTTATTCCTAATTTCCAAATTTCCTTCTAACCTATTTCTATTCTCTGTTTCGACTCTCGTATTTCTCTTTCTCAAGTCAAATTTACTACACTTTAAACTTCAATTCAAAGGTGTAATCCGACGACCACAAGCAGGCTAGCAGCGACATTCAACAGCGGAGGCGACGTGGTGAAAGCCCAATCCATTTTCTTTTTGTAAATTGTTTTATTAATAGTGTCGAATTAGTGCAAGATTGTGATGTTAGGATAGTAATTTATATGGTGATTTGTGGTTGAGTCAGGAACACACCTCATCTCAAGTTTCGGTCCCCCTCTACCCTTCTCCCTTCGACATCATTTTCAATTTCGAATGATTTCCTATAACAATGGCATATCCCCTCTTTTTGAATTGTGTACAATATCTTATATATGAAAGTTCTTCCTTCACTCAATTTTGTAAGTTTGGGTCATTTCGATTTTACTTTGTTCTTCAATTTATTTTATATTAGTTGAATTTTTGCATTAAATCATTTCAAACAAATTCTTGGGCTGGACTGAATTTTATCTTTGATTTTTCAATCTTACCATAAAATTCTATCATAATATTATTTATGAATATTTAAATACTTTGAATTCGTGGATGTATTCATTTCATTTGGTGCGAGTGTTCTTTTAAGTCTTTTAGATTTTTGTACAGATCCACGTAAGAATCAAAAAATTGTGGAGTGTTGTTAACTATTAAGTTGATTGTTTGAAACAATTTGTAGGTAAAGGTGATAAAAAAAATATCAAATTTTTATTATTTTATACCCGAATTTTTAGTCCGGATTTTTCAAATGAGTAACGAATAATACACGTATCTATCCGTATCCGTTTTTCGAACTTTTTCAAATTTTTGACCGAATTTTTATATTGCTCTATCGAATAATACCCACTTATACGTATTGCCGTTTAATTCTCGTCCCGAATTTTACCAACAAAGCTTGAGGAGGAGTATTAAGTATAGCTATGTATTATCCATCAAGGGTATTATCTTTGTACTGCACTCTCTCTATATATGTAACTTGTGGGTGTGCTAGGGTTAATCTAGACATTCTTTTCCTCATTTTTGCTTACACACAAATAATACTGTACCTGCTCCATACCCGGTCAACTAAGTTTGATCCCGCCACGAACCACATCAAAATGGGGTTTACTCTGACTTTTATAATCGGATTTGGTTTGTTTTTTCTAGGTTTGGTTTTTATTTCCAATCCTATGTATCAGCCAAGTGGTTGCGAGTTAAAATCTTATTACCCACTAAGTTATTATTTATGTTGTTCAGCTACATGGTTTGACTTCTCAAGTTAGAAGGGCCTATACCAGTCCACGCTTCAAGCCAGTGCGCATTCGAGTGAGGTGAGTGTATAAAACTATTACATAGTCCCATACCACAAAGTTGTTCTCTTGGCATATGCATAACCCTAGCCTAGGAGCGAACCAGTGTTCAAAAGCAAAGCTTCAATATCCCCAGCCTGCATCTTCACGAAAGTTATTGCTCCTTCATCCATGTCCTTAGTTGAATATAAGCAATCGGGTCTCTTTTCTGTTCCTATATTTTACAAGAACTTCTCTTAGGATTGAGCAATAGGCCTTCCCCAAATCAATAAACACCATTTAACTCCTTCTGTGCTCCTTGAAACAATCAATAACTGTTCATAGTTAAACTTCCAAGCATAACTGCAAATTGGTTCACAGATATACTGACACCTTGATGGAAAAGGAGAAGCATAGTTGTATTTTAGAGCAAGGTCTAAAATCTCAAGGTGAAACCTGTCAATAGTATTCAGGGCTAACATCACACTATAACTTGGCATATTAGATGTTACACTTTAAAGCTCAACCAATGGTTAAACAGAAATACACTTTCAAGACTAACAACACGAATGTATTAGAAAACATGCACTATGTATCCACATGAACATGAACTACTACTGAACATGTTAAGAGGAGACACCGACCTTCCAAATAGGAAACTTTTGACAACAAAAAGCAACACGAAGGAATTGTACCTTTCAACAGCTTTCACATAAGGCTGTTCATTCTCCCAATCGAAAGTCAAAAAACCCAGAGAATCACGTTCAGCAACTTGATCGTGAAGAGAATCCTGCATCTGATCAGAATCTGCAGTACCTTGACTATTGATGACTGACACGGCAGACAGTATATTATTGCCAACACTACTTTCATCAACATCTAAGTCAGAATCAGTGTCATGATCCCGTGGTCGCTTGAATGTGGATTTGGTTTGGACTTTAACCTCAATGTCATTTGTATCCTCCGATGTTTCAGCAAATTCTGAAACTCGATGCAGGTTTGTTTGCATTTGTATCCATCGGTTTAATGTAGGGAACCTGTCAAGTAAATGTGAAGCAAAGAGAAGCCATAAATAAACCCTCACAAACCTCAAATACTCACCAATACGTGAACAGCAGTGAGATATACTTCTCTGATTGATCAAGAGCAAATTCATAGAACAATCTGTCAACATCCAGCGAATGGAAAGTGTCATTTGTCAAGGAACCAGAAAACGACTCGCTACCACTGTAGAGCATACTGCTTCCAAAGACGCATGCCAAGACAGCTCTAACAGGGGACATTTTTACCAAATACTTAACAATGTCCAGCTGCAAAGGGTACTGAGAAACTCCAGATGCAGTGGATGCATAGCTTCCACAAGTTGGTTTGACTTGTCTTGGGGAGGATGATGCTAGGCTATTTCCCCGTCCACTATTTGATCTAGCCGGGAACAATGGAATGCATGCCCAACCATGGCCAGAATTCGGAGGATAAACAGGAGGTACACAGGCAGATATCACCTCATGGACAAAATCAGTATGCATGGTTTCTGCCACCTTTTCAGCTGCATCAGTGCTCGCAGTTTCAAATACTAAACGAGTTACCAGCTGTAAAAACAAAGCATGAGCAGTATGAGATAGCAATCAACCAAAGATGGTCAGCATCCATAAATACTTCATAACTACATAAGCTTGTTAGCAGTTATCCAACTATCAGCTGAATAGAAGATTGACTTGACAACATTGGTGAAGTAGTTTAACATGCCACATAATAGAATTTGCCGACTGGGAAAGAAATCCCAAGCAAGTTAACTAAACAAGTTTTACCAATAACAACAACACAACCTTGAGATGAAATGCTGCAATGCTTTCATGGAGCACCACCAGGATCGGCCAACCTCCGGGGGCCCTAAGAGGTAACCAAATTACCTCCATATGATAATTTCTTTTTGGAATATACGGGGACTAAATAAGCCCCTGAAACAAAAAGAGGTCCAACGACACCTAAAGGTAAATAAAGTGGACATATGTGCTATTTGATGTGAAACTTACATCTCTCATGAAGACTAATTTTTTGGGATGGTCTTGTTGCTCGAACTTTCAAATGCAGTTGGCTGGTAGAATTTTGGATCTTTGGAATCCAGCTACAATCCAGATGGAGGTTCTTGATACCTCGGATCAGGTTATACAGTCCAAAATTTCTTGCAAAAGGACTAGGAAAGTGTTTTGGCTCTCTTTTGTCTATAGATTGTACTCTTTTGCAGATCGCAGGAAGTTATGGACATCTCTCCGCTCCTTCTAGAATAATCAGCTGAGACCAGGGCTAGTCATGGGAGATTTCAATTGTATTAGCGATACGGAGGATCAAAGAAATGGAGCCAGAGTCCACCCTTATGAACTGGCCGATTTGGACCAAGCTACTGGATTTCCTGGAACTTCGTCAAGCTACTGGATTACAGGATCTACATTACATGGGACCAAGATATATTTGGACCAATCATCATTCATGGTGTAAACTGGATCGCGTCTTGGCGAACCCGGACTGGATGGGCCTGGATCAGCACAGTGTTGTCCATTTCCAGCCGCTGGGAGCTTTCTCTGACCACTCCTCATGCCTCATCCGTACTTGGGAGAAACAGACCACCAGCCAACGGCCATTTAAGTTCCTAAATATGTGGTGCCTGCATGATGATTTTGGGAGACTCGTTAGAAACTGCTGGCGAAGAACATTTCCGGACTGCCGTATGTATGCTTTGGTTTCCAAACTAAAAAGTATGAAGCCTGATTTGCAGACCCTCAATGAGCTACATTTTTCCCATATTTCCACCAGAGTAGCGAACATGAAGGAGGAGATGACTGCGATTTACACGATGCTTCAAAATGATCCTGACAATACCCACATACAAAGTCAAGCTGCTGAATTCAAACAAAAATGCTTTCGACTTGTGGAGGCCAAAAACTCATTCTTGAGACAAAAAGCAAAGCTCCACTACTTCCACCACTGTGACCGCAGTACGGCTTTCTTCCATGCCATGATCCGCCGAAAGAGCAGTAAAAATCAGATTATCTCGGTGACAAAACCGGATGGCACACCAACTACTTTGCAGGAAACTGAAGTTGAATTCATTGCATTTTATGAACAACTACTGGGATCACGTACACCTAATTCCTAGGCAGCATGGGAACCGATCAGAAGTGGCACATGTCTCATGACCGAAACCCATTTTCTTTTATGTTGTAATGGACTCGACGACCAGAGTAGTCTTGATGGCCAACAAATCCAACTACGGTGAGGGCAGAGGAGCTCAACCGGAGTAGTCTCAACGGAGAGAAGGAAAATGAGGGCGGGAGCGATGTTTCCAGAGCTAATCTCGACGGAAGGCTAAGGCTAAGGCTAATGGCTACTGCTACTGAAGCTAAGGAAGAGCTACTGAAGCTAAGGAAGAAGATAACTATGGAGGAACTAGGTTTTCAATTGATTTCTCATTCATGATATTTCTGCCGATTACAAGGAGAGCCCTTATATAGGTTCTGATTTACGTAATAAAGAGAAAAATACATTAATTCCCAAATTAACACGTGTCTGGGGACCAAGAATATTCTACTGGCAATGAGTACGGTCCCTGACATTCTCTTTCCAATCAGCCGTAACTGTATTTGTCTTCTTCAACGTCAGTTGTTGGGGTGTGGCGTTGGCATGCGCAGGGCGACTACTTCCAAAGGCGATGTTGTCCCCTTTGTATGGTGGCGACAGGGGTAAAGGCGCTGGCTATGAAGGCGGAAGTCGCTGGTTAGCGCCATGGCGACGGATCCACTTAACTTTTAGGATTGAGTACCAATGGGAAAGGTAAATGCATAGATGTTCTGCTTAGGATGTAAGAAGATGATTAAGATGTCGAGGCGCCCTGGAATAATCAAGGGTTGCTCAGAATCCTCATCTGTCGCCACAGTAGTTCCTTCTACCATGGCGTGGACAGACCCTATCTTTCAAACATAGTATCGTTGGTTCCTCAAAATTGGTACACATCTTCAGGGCATTAGGTAGGATGACAAGGATGGCCAAGGCGACGGAGATTCACAAGGGTTTAACAGTTATGAGAGGACGTTGCCATGGAACAATTCGCCTTAGAGAGATGGCGCCACTGAGCTGTCGCCACATGGGTATGCAGGAGGTCCATGACATATGTGCACCAGTTAAAGATGCAGAGATTAAGGCAACCTTATGGAGTATTGGCGAGGGCAAAGCTCCGGGTCCTGATGGGTACACGTCTGGTTTTTTTTTTAAAAAAAATGTAGCATGTTGTGGGAACGAAGGTTGGCCACGCTATAAAGGACTTCTTCTCTACAGGCCGACTGCTCAAACAAGTCAACCATTCCATTCTTGTCCTTACACCGAAGCATAAAGAGGCAACACAGGTGGAAGATTACCGGCCCATAGCCTGCTGCACTGTTTTATACAAGATTATCGCCAAGATCTTGGCTAATTGATTGGAACGGGTGCTTTATTCACTTGTTGATCCTGCACAATCGGCCTTTATAAAGGGCTGAAACATGATGGAAAACATATTCCTAGTGCATGAATTGATACGGAAATATACCCGTAAGCGGATCTCCCCGCGATGTTTCTTCAAAATTGACCTCTGCAAAGCCCAGACTCCGTGGACTGGGCCTTCCTCCAAGGTATGCTACTTGCACTCAATTTTCCACCGAGGTTTATTCATTGGTTGATGGTTTGTGTCACAACAGCTTCTGACTCTCTTTCCATCAACGGGCAATTATTTAGGCTCTTCCCGGGGAAAAAGGGGCTTCGCCGGGTGACCCGCTCTCCCCATATTTATTTGTGCTTTGCCTTGAGTTTCTTTTGAGGCATTTTCATTGTTTACAACTCAACAAGGACTTCTCTTATCATCCCATGTGCAACACACTTTCTATATCGCACGTCGCCTTTGCCGATGATCTTATCTTACTATCAAGAGCTGACCTACCCTCAGTCACTGCTTTACTCCATATTATTCAGCAATTCTCAGCCTGTTCTGGCCTTGGAGTAAGCATGATCAAGACTACTTTCTATGCCGCCAGAGTGACGGATAGTTTCATCCAACAACTTGAAACAATGTCGGGCTTCAAGAGGGGCACTTTCCCAATCACCTACCTTGGCGTCCCCTTAGCTGCTTCTAGGATTACACACATTCATTTCAGGCCTTTCCTTAACAAGATAGGCGGCTAAATTGAAGGCTGGATTGGCAAAATCTTATCATATGCGGGCCAACTTGAATTGATTAAAGTAGTACTTCAAGGGGTTGAATGCTTTTGGTTGTCTATCTTCCCCATCTCAGAGTCAGTAACCTTAGCCATTGAGAAGATGTGTCGATGTTTTCTCTTTGGTGTTGATGTCAAAAACCCCCCAGCTTCATGGAAAAAGGTTTGTATGCCGAAGAATGAAGGTGGCCTCGGGCTCTTGAATATCCGGGTATGGAATAAAGCTCTACTTTTCTTGAATATATGGAACATCCATATGGAGAAGCAAACGTTGTGGCTACGGTGGGTACACCATCACTACCTTCGGGGGACATCGATATGGGTATGGAGACCGAACAAAGAGGCATCCCTATTCATGAAGAAACTTATCACCATTAGAGATGAGCCACTAACTCTCCATAGAGACCAGTAACAGCTCCTGCAAACCTTGAATGGCCTTAACCAAGGAGGCCAACTTACTACAAGAAGTGTCTATGAGATGCTTCGACCTCGGCAACCACTAGTAAGATCGGGGACCACTGTAAGGCATAAAGAGATAGAACCAAAGCTCTCATTTATTCATTGGATGGCAAGTCTCCGCAGGCTTAAAACAAGGGACAACCTCCGGGGAGAGATCCCGAGCCGAAACTGCCTCTTGTGTGAGAAGGCTAATGAATCAGCCCTCCATGTGTTCTTTACATGCAGGATTTCTAATGCAATATGGGGCCAAATCAGGGAATGGATTTTGGCCAGCCCCATTCCAACCTCGTTGTCGGTGCTACTACGCTGGCTCAAACGAAGAGCAAGAGGAAATGGACAACGGGCAGCGGCCTTGCGCCTTGCCTGCGCATCGGCTGTTTACCATATATGGAAATGTAGAAATGATTTGCTTTGGAATCAATCTTTGGTTGATATTGAAGGTGTTGTTCGGAAAATAAAAATACATGTTTTGAGATCCATGTATTATTATTTTCCAACTTTTGTGCCACCTTTTGATTTTGTTTTGTAACTAGAACCACTGTATAGGTTTCATGATCAAGGGGTGCATCTGTGATGCCTAGGCTGATCACAGGATGTGATTCAGGGGCTCTTTTGGCCTGCATTAGTGCAAGGCTTGTATAGGACATGATTATGTAACTTGTAAATGGCTTAATCTATACTTACCATTTCAAAAAAAAACAACGCAACCTTTTTCCACTAGGTAGGGTCAGCCACACGTACCGACGGGACACATGTCTCCAAGATCCGACAAGTTTTACCAATAGAAGGGGTGAAAACAAGTTTGACAGATTTCAGCAACTTAAACAGTTGGAGCTTCACAAAAATATGTCATTTATGTCGTTACCATCTTTCAAGATAAAGCATTCATGTGGATATCAACACTAGGATTGAAATGAAAAATAGAGAGAAAATGATAGTAGTAAAATCCAGGACACAGAGCATTAAAAAGGAAAACCTCAAAACCCCTAACAAAGAAAAACTGTCAATTAGACATCACAAAGGCCAACTATAAACTGCACAAATTAACACCACCATTCTGGAAAACTAAATATCATCTCAAAGCACACTATACATGTCCCACTAGCTTACAAAACAGCAGCACTTAGGAACCACCAACCCACTTTTTTGAAGAGACCAACATTAACTGATGAATGTTCTCCACTTCCACCATAATCGCTACCTAGAGAAAAAAAATCCCCCAATAGAACGTTAATATCCAAAATCTATGCAGCTTAAGCATAGGTGTAAGGGTGTGGGTATCTGTGGAGGTGTTAGACTCTTCATTAGCCTAATTTACAGATATCGGGATCCTATCCTAAAGTTGGACAAGGGTATGCAGAGACAGTATATATACAAATCTTAGGAATTATGGTTCTCTGATTAGTAAGTAGCGAAAGTACATTACATAGATCAATCCTCAGAATACTTGTTTTCCTGAAGCCAAATATGTGCAAAGTCAGCACAATGGCTGAAAAAACAGATGAAAAAGACATACTAAAATCAAGTCTACTGGGGAAACCTGGTGTGCTAATTACTCTTCAATGAAGCTTAAAAACAACACATATTAGAATATTAAAGTTTCTATATGCCCCATCTGTTATGAAGCTGCATTAGTTGCAGCAAGACTTCAATCTATTGCATCTTTATTCACTATTTTCATATTATGCAAATGACGCCTTTGGAACAATTCTCCTCGTGCTGTCTTATAATCCTCCTTATTAGTACTATAGTATTTTACAATTAAGACTCAAATGAGGTATCACTTTCTTGACCACAAATGCACAACAAGGTGATTACTCACCTTTTCTCCATGACATAAATATTCAAATTTAGCCAAGAAAAATGAGGATTGCAACAAAATAGAGAATGATATATGATAAAGAAGCAAAAAGAAGTGCTTACATCTTTAGGCCATTCATACACAAGTGAAAAATAGTTGAAATCATGGGTTGTGTCAGTCCCATCAACTATGTCCCCAATTGCAGCAATATGGAGGATAAACTGAGAAAGATACGTTGTCGGTTTCTGACTTAAGGGACCAAAAAACCGTTTGCCAGTATCTTTCGAACCATATGTTGCATTCTGCATGTTAATATCTGCAGTAGGTGAAGTGATGGATGTCTGTTTAGCAGCTCTCAGACCAAGCCCAAGAATTCCATCCTTGTCAAAATCCAGAATCAGTTTCTGCTCCATGTATCCCCCTTCCCCTTTCATTAACTCTGAAGTTGATTCCTCATCAACAACAGCCCTTGCAAGGTTATGAAGCTTACCTGGAAAACCCATCAGGGTGACGGTTCCAATTATTGGAAAAATCTAGTACATAGGGTAAACTTCGAAGAAGCACAAACATGACATAAAAATAAGAGATTTACCACTCAAAAACTGTCGCTTTCCCCTGTGAGCATCTTCAATCATCTGATGCAGCATTGCAAGGGCACGATCCCTTTGCACCTGTCGAGTTAAGGAAGTAACAGTAATCTCACCACAGAGAATGGTTTGAAGAGCTGGAGAATTATCCTGAAACAATAGATTGTTCAACATTTGCGATTGGTTAGACAAATATCGAATACCAAAGCAGTCCAAAGTCAAAATTCCTGATTTCATTAAAAATAGACTAATGATCCTGAGATTTTCTCAAACGAAAAACAAGGGCTATGATCATGAGAATATTTCATGCTTCCTCAGCAAATCATTGACATGTCAGAAAAATATTCTTGTCCTTGAGCATATTCAAAGAATTATAGGCACACCACACATCACTCACCGAAGAGATCCTTAATGAAAACAAAGCCATATTTTAGGGCATACCTGTTCTAGAAATTCATGCAAACGCTTAAGGAGACGTCTTCCCACCGAAATCAAAGCAACTTCTCGGATCTGATCCCAGTAGGTTGAACCAATCTTGGGAGAACCTCCAGGATATATCTCTGACAACATAGTTTGAGCCTTTCATAGAGGGAACAATAAGAAAGCTTCAATCATTTTAAAATAACAAACAGGGAGAAGTACACTAAGCCCATCAAGACAAGAGAAGGGAAGACTAAGTTTATAATGCACAGAAGCACACTAAACCAATCAAGGGAGGGAGATCAGGCACACAAGGCAACTTGGTGGCACGGATTACTTGATTCTTCAGAAATCAATCCAGGAGGGAGGAGGGAACATTCAAGCTACTTTTCTTCTTTAAAGTACAATCAAGGAGGAAGGACAAATCTTACTAGGCTTTCACTGCTGTTTCTTTTAGTATCAGAGGACAGGGAAACTCCCAGCAAACCATTCCTGGGATATAGAGAGCATCAGAAGCCGGTCGGGTGAGTGACAAGATAGGAATACATTGAGGCTTGATTGTTCTTGATTGTTTTACTCAAAATTCCCATGGTGACAAGTGGTGAAACCAAGGAATTGAAAGATTGGTGTATAGCTGAACAAAAGCCAGAAGGCTGCAGATTGAAAGTAATAGATTTATCCAAATGTTCCACGACCTATGCGTTTATTGCGGACATACATTAAGTTAATTGGGACAAAATGATCCCTTAAACATATAGGAATGGGATTGTTTGCAATGGTAAGACCTTGGACACCAATTAACCAACTAAGCATGTTTAGTGTTCCAGTACTGTATATTTGTACCTTAAGCATAGGACATTTGTTTTAACAGAGTCATCAGCAATCCCACATCTAGACTTGTCCTAGCAGCATCTAGATCACACAATTGCAAAAGGAGTTTTTTGGGCTGCTCTAAAGAGCCCCCCATGAAGGTATCCGGTCTTGTACACTATGAGAGCCAGTTCCGTTCTATCATAGCATATTGTTGGGGTTGATTACTGTTGTGGTTTGCCTTTATTGCATGAGAAGAGGGGCAAATTAATGAGGCATTCTCTTTTTTAGCCAGTTCTTGGAATCAAAACTCTTTTTTAGCCATTTTTCTTAAAAAACTCTTTTTTAACAAGTAAAAATGGTTTTCGATGGGTTGGTGAATATTATTTAAAGGGTGCCTCGGTTTGGGATGCTCTTGAGGGTGTGGGATCGTGGGTCTGGAGGGCAATGCTACATGTGAGGGACCGTGTGCTGAGACTTCCTCCCTTGCCGAGCGGCCTGCCCCCCTACAGACGCAGAAACCTCACCACAGTGTACTGGTGCTTGCATGGGCAAAAGGAGAAGGATAAGTGGTGGAAGCTTATTTGGTCTGTTGACCTTCATCCTAGATCTAGTCTTCTACTCTGGCTTGTATCAAGAGAAAGGCTTAACACTAGAGATCGGCTCAGGAGATTGGGGATGAGTGTGGATGAGAATTGTGCTCTCTGTGCAGATTGGCCAGAGAGTGGTCGTCATGTTTTCTTTAGCTGTAGTTATGTCTCCCTG
>JAOWBR010152095.1:0-13321 GCA_028571145.1 Dionaea muscipula
TTTTTAATATTATTTTATGATTTATAATTTTATTTTTTCGTTGATTTTTTTGAAAGAGTTGCTAACATATATTTTTTTGATATTTTTTATTGTACGAGAGTGGAGTGCTTATCGTGTCGAAGGCACGGGTAACCGCTAGTATATATATATGGCTCCCCCTTATCTCAAATACCCTTATCTCAAATGCTCTATTCTAACAACACTCCCCCTCAAGTTGGAGCATAGATATTGATCATGTCCAACTTGTTACATATGTAATCAATCCGATTTTCCGAAAGAGATTTAGTAAAAATATCATCAAGTTGCTCATTAGTTTTCACATGCTTCAACTCAATATCTTCAACTTGCAGCTTCTATCTCACAAAATGACAATCTACCTCGATATGCTTAGTCCGCTCATGAAAGACTGGATTGGATGCAATATGAATGACAGCTAAGTTATCACACTATATCTGAGTAGGTCAGGGGATTGAATATTTCAACTCATCAAGTAACTGTAGAAGAAATGTGACATCACTAGTCAAATGTACAATTACACGATATTCTGACTCGACACTGGATCGGGCAACAACTGGCTGCTTCTTACTCTTCCACGAGACTAAATTTGAAATTTAAAATTTCCACCAACAAAAATACAATAACCAGTAGTAGATCTTCGGTCAGACAGAGAGACTACCCAATCTATACGACAATGTCCATGATCGCTGTACAGTAAGCCACGATTGGGGTGTCCCTTGATATACTTAAAGATATGCAGTGCTGCTTCCCAATGGGGATTGTGAGGGTCAGACATAAGCTGACTCACAGCACTTACGGAGAATGCAATATCAGGATGAGTAATGGTGAGATAATTCAGTTTCTCCACCAACTATCTGTATCTCTCTGATTTATCAAACACTGCACCTTCTTCAGGTTGAAGCTTCACTCCATGAAGCATGGGAGTGTCACTGAGTTTTCTACCCATCATGTCTGTATCTCGAAGGAGATCAAACGCATACTTGCGCTGGGATAGAAAGATACCACGCTTGCAGCTAGCCACCTTAACTCCTAGAAGATACTTCAACGGTTCAAGATCCTTTGTTTGAAAATGACTCAGGAAGTAATCTCTATGCTATCATTCCTAGATGATATCATCCGCATAGACCACTAAGAAGATAGTGTCAGTACTATAATGTCTGTAGAATACAGAGTGATCCTTTGCCGATCTCTGCATGCTAAACTTCAAGACCACAGAACTGAATCTCCCAAACTAGGGTCAGAGAGATTGCTTTAAACCATATAAAGACTTCTTCAACCGGCAAACATATCAAGACTTCCTCCTGTAAAGCACCATGGAGAAAGGCATTCGTGACATAAAGCTGATGCAACAACCAAGAGTAAGAGGCGGCCAATGAAATGAGGAGCCGAGCGGATGCCATCTTGGCAACCGGAGAAAAGGTGTTAGTATAGTCAACACCGTAAACTTGTGCATATCCTTAGGCCACCAAACGGGTCTTAAGACGGGCCACAAAGTCATCAGGGTGGACCTTGACTGCATAAACCCACTTGCAACCAATAGTTGTCTTGCCCGCAGGTAAAGGAACCAGATTCCATGTCTGATTGGCCTCAAGGGTCTCCATCACCTCAATCATAGCCTGCTTCCAACCAGAGGAAGAAAGAGCCTTAGACAACGATCGAGGAAGGGAAACGGAGTCAAGAGCAGAGATAAAAGCTTGTAACTTAGGTGATACTCCAACAAAAGAGATATGAGCAGCCATGGGATATGTAGCACAACTACGCTAACCCTTGTGTAGGGCAATAGGAACATCCAAATCTGAGGATGGAGAATCATGGGAAGACTCCAATGACACAGGAGCAGGAGCATGTGCAAGAGTAAGAGCAGGTGCAGGAGTAGTAGAATCTATGGGAGGCTCAGGAGCAGCCGCAGAACCCCAACAAATCACAAGATGATGGCCACGAGTGTAAACCTGAAGAGGTAGGGAAATCGGTTGATCAGATGAAGGAGTCGGTGGAGAAACTGATAGAGAAGCTGGTGGAAGAACTGGTGCAACCGGAACCTACTCATAGATAAGAATATCATCCATGGACAAAAAATCTAATGGTGCTCCAGGTGTAGGAGAGGGAGAAGTAAACGGTGTAGCCTCATCAAACACATCGGCAGAAATGCAGAAGAACCGCAAATCAGGAGAATAACATCGGTACCCTTTCTGTATGCGGGAGTAGACCAAAAAGATACATCGTAGGGATCGAGGATCAAGCTTTGAAAAACCAGGTCGAATGTCTTGTACATAACTTGTACACCAGAAGATCCGCAGGGGTAATGGATGTAGAGACTGATGAGGGAATAACACTCGGTAGGGGATCTCCCCCTGAAGAACAGACGACGACATCCGATTGATCAAATACGTAGTAGTCAAGACTTCCTCACTTCATAATAGCTTAGACACCCCAGTTTAAAACATAAGAGCGTGAACCACCACTAATAAATGACAATTCTTGCGCTGCACAACCCCATTCTGAGGAGGGGTGTCGGGATAAGAAGACTGGTGAATAATACTATTCTAAGTCATGAATGCGGTAAATTGAGATGAGAAATACTCACGAGTATTATCACTCCAAAGCATACAAATAGGAAGAGAGAATTATTTATAAATCTCGGCATAGAAGACGGAAAAGATAGAAAATAGCTCATGACGAGATCGCAACAGATATAAACAGATCATATAGGAATAGTCATCCTCAAAGGTCACAAAGTAACGGAAGCTTGCACGAGATTGGATCGAGCACGGTCCCTAGATATCAGAATACACCAACTCAAATAGAGTTGAAGCCCGTGTATCTCTCCGGGGCAAATATGTGGCTCTATGATGCTTTGTGTTGTGGGTTAGTGAGTTAGTATTGAGTATTGGACTTGGGCCTAGGTTTTGTGTTGGGCTATGCTTTATGTTGTAGTGGACTTATCATAACTTGTAATGTATAAATATCTAGAAAGAGCCTCATTTGAGGCTAAGCTTTCCAATCATTTCATTCTACATGGTATCAAAGCCTACTACATGAAACCCTAGCCAAGATCTCCATTATGCCACCAACACCCAGCCTTCAGCCACCACTGCCTTCGTCTGAAACAACCACCACCGACGTCCTACTGACTAAGACACCACAACCAATATTCAGTACAGAGGCTGACGACCAATATTCAGTTCCCCGTCTCTGGCGGCCACCGTCTACGGCGGTTCCATCTTCCCCACGCACCTAGGGTTTTGGGGATGATGCAAATCGCGATTTTTCTTATGATTTTCATTGATTGAATGGTGTAAGGTGACCATCCATCTCCTCTCGCCCCTCGTCTCACAGGCCGTCGTCACGTCGGAGTCACTACGCGCCGCCACACGCTTCCTCTTCCATTTGCGCGTGGGCGCCACTTGCCGCCACGCGCCACCATCTGGTGATCTTCAGGGGCAACATGCTCCGTTTCTTCTCCCGACCCCTTTCTCCTCTTGTGATCCCTCGTGATTCTCGCTGGCTCTATACGTTTCAGACCTGAGTTGTTCTTGTGTGTGCTCCTTCACTCTATGCGGTTGCTTGCTCCTGCTTCAAGCTCCCGTCTGCTCCATCTCTTCTCTGTTCTCAAGCTTGAATCACTCATATCTTGCTGATTGTTTATGATTATCTAGTACTTGTTTGCTACTTGCCTGGATACTGCTATGAGGTTTTTTGCTACTTATCACTTGCTCCACTCTATGAACTTCTCTACTGCCATGCAATTGCTTCTTGTTGTTGGTTAGGGGGTGTTTTATCCTCTCTTGCTTATTTGAGTTATGGAAAATGAGCCAAACAAAGTTGCATCGGAGACCTCTTCCGAGTTTATTCTGGCTACCAATAAGCTGATTGATGTTCGCTTAAGTGGCGCTAATTATTTTCAGTGGCGTCGGTGTGTTTAGGTTAGTATTATGGGCATGGAGTTAGAGGAACATTTGACTAAGGAGGATCTAGTGATGAGAAGGATCCTATCATGGCTAAGGCGTGGGCTCTAGCGGATGCCCGTCTCTATACTCGTCTTCTTAATTCTGTGGGCTCTTCTATTGTTGATCTAGTGACCCATTGTTTTACTATCCGCGATATTTGGGATTATTTGGCTCTCTTGTATTCTGGTAAGGACAACATGAACAGACTTTATGATGTATCGCAATCCTTCTTCCGCCCTCAGTTTGGCGACTCTTCCCCCGACGAGTACTTTCTCTCCTTTAAGAGGACTTATAAGGAGTTCAATCTCTTGATGCCAATCATTGCCAAGATCATTGATCACTGAGATGCAGCAGTAGCGTGAGTATCTTGCCATCATGTCCTTTTTGAGCAGTCTACCGCCCTCTTATGATTCCATCCGTTCTCAGATCTTAGCTAGTTGCGAGACCTTATTGGTCGATGCCTTCTCTAGAGCCAATCGTGCTATTCGGTCTTCCTTTGATGTTGTTAGTGATCGTGCAGCGCTTGTCAGCTCTAGTAGCTCCTGTGGCCGAGGTCGTGGTCGAGGGGGAGATCACCCATTTTGCACCCATTGTCAGCGTCCTGGTCATCTTACTGAGACATGTTATGAGCTACTTGGCCGCCCTTCCACTGTTATTGCTAATGCTCCTGATAGCAGACCTTCATGCTCTTATTGCAAGGCTCCTAGTCATATTCGAGACAGATGCTTCAAATTACATGGTCGATCATCTGCTCCTCGGTCGGCTAATGTGACTACTTCTGGGGCGGGTCCTACTCACATTGATGATTGTCCCCCCACTTCTACTTAGATGCAGTTTTCTTTGACTCCTTCCGTGCACTCTGCCAATTTAACTGCCTATCTTTCTGTATCTCCTCGCCAGTGGATTATTGATACTGGGGGTCTCTGACCATATGACTGGCTCCGTAGGTATGATACATGACTATTTGCCTACATCTTCTTATCCGGATGTTCGTATCGCAGATGGCTCTTATATCGCTGTTAAAGGGATCGGCATAATACCTCTTACTCCCACTCTCACATTAAAGACCGTTCTCTACATTCTAGCTCTATCTGTTAATTTATTATCTGTCGGTGCCTATTCAGACTCATCGATATGATGCTATCTTTTCTGGTGATTCTTGTATTTTTCAGGATTCTTTGACGAGGAAGACTATTGGTAGAGGTCGATGCTTGTCAGTAGGACTCTACGTGCTGGAGGCAGAGTCACCTCCCGTTGCTTTTCAATTGTTGTCTTGGTCATCTGACGCTCTCTAGTCTAAAGCGTCTTTGTCCTGAAGTTCAATCATTATCCGACCTTTTTTGTCAGTCCTGTCAGTTTGTGAAATACCATAGAATCTCATATCAGTTTAGAGTCAATAAACGAGCATGTGCTCCTTTTACTTTGGTGCATTCTGACGTTTGGGGTCCATGTTCAGTAGAGTCTAAGGCCAGTTTTCGTTACTTTGTGTCGTTTGTAGATGACTACTCATGAATGACTTGGTTATTTTTAATGAAGAATCCTTCTGAGTTGTTTTCTATCTTCAATGCCTTTTATACTGAGATTTAGACACACTTTTCCATTCCTATACGTATATTCAGGAGTGATAATGCCCGAGAATACTTCTCCTCTTCCTTTACCACATTCATGATCATTCATGGGATTCTCCATGAGTCATCTTGCCCGGATACACCACCACAAAATGGTGTTGTTGAACGTAAAAATCGTCATCTTCTAGAAGTGACTCTAGCCCTTATGTTTCGCATGCGTGTGCCCTAAATGTTTTGGAGTGAGGTAGTTTTAAGTGCTGTCTACTTGATCAATCGCATGCCTTCCTCTGTTCTTCAGGGCGAGATACCCTTCCGTGTCCTCTTTCCAGATATCTCTTTACACCCCATTCACCCTCTTCTCTTATGCATCTTTGGGTTTGCTTGTTATGTTTCGGGATGTACGCCTGACTCTCACTAAACTTAACCTCAAATCCTCTACATGTGTTTTCTGGGGCTACTCACGTATTTAGAAGGGGTATCGTTGTTATTCTCCTGACTTGACAGTTTTGTGTGTCTGCTGATGTCATATTTGATGAGTCTACATCATTCTTTTCCTCTTCCTCTGTGACTTCATCTTCCCTTCCTCATCCGTCTCAATCACTTCGGTGTATGAGCTTCTCCCACGTCCATCCTTGTCATCTCCACCTTCTTCTCCATCTCCTTCACTCCCGCATCCGTCCTCTCCACACCTCCACCCACGTCTCCTCTGTCTCCTATTCGTCATGTGTACACTCGTCGTTCCGGTCAGGTTGTATCATTTGGTATCGACTTACTACCAGTCCAGTTGGATTCTGCTCTCGTAGCTACTCCTGTGCCGACCCCTGTCGATCTCCCGTCTCCGTCATTGGATTCCTCGTCCTCTGCTCCTTCCCCGGACCTCGATGTTCCCATCGCCCTACGGAAGGGCCAACAGAGGTGTACTACTTATCCCCTCTCTTTTCATATATCCTATACAGGAGTTTCTTCTTCCTTGCAGACTTTTATCTTTGGCCTGGACTCTGTCACTGTTCCTCGGACAGTGTCTGAGGCTCTCTCTTCCCCGGAATGGAAATAGGCCATGTCTGAGGAGATGATCGCTCTTGAGGCTAATCAGACTTGAGATCTTGTTCCTCTGCCTCTTGGGAAGAAGACTATTGGGTGCAAGTGAGTCTTTGTTGTGAAGATGAATCCCGATAGTTCGGTAGCTTGTCTTAAGGCCCGCTTGGTGGCCAAAGGCTATGCTCACGTCTATGGCATTGATTATACTGAGACGTTTTCTCTTGTGGCCAAAATGGCCTCTGTTCGTCTTGTCATTTCTTTGGTTGCATCCCATCATTGGCCTTTGCATCAGTTGGATGTGAAAAATGTGTTACTCCATGGGGACCTTAATGAGGAGGTTTATGTGGAACAGCCTTCTGGGTTTATTGCTCAGGGGGAGTGTGGGTATGTATGTTGCATGAAGAAGTCACTATATGAGCTTCGGTAGTCACCTCGAGCTTGTTCTGGAGTTCGGTTTGCGACGGTCTGAGAAAGATCATTCTGTTTTTTTATCGACATTCTAGTTGATGATATTGTTATCACAGACAATGACAGTTCAGTGATAGCCTCCGTAAAGACATTCCTCCAGAGCCATTTTTAGACCAAAGATCTCGAGTCTTTGAAGTATTTTTTGGGGATTGAGGTATCTCGTTGTAAGCGTGAGATCTTTTTGTTCCAACGCAAGTATGCTCTGGACTTTTGCAAGATACTGATGTGCTTGATAGCAAGCCAAGTGACACTCCGATGCTTTCGGGGACAAGATTTTTGCCTATAAATGGTACTGTATTGGATGATCCAGATACGTACAGATGTTTGGTGGGTAAGCTAAACTATCTCTCCATCACACGTCCTGATATCGCCTTCTCGGTGAGCATGGTTAGTCAGTTTATTTCAGATCCTCGAGTTCCTCATTGGGAAGCAGCTATCCACATTCTTCGATATATCCAAGGACATCCTAGTCGAGGTCTGCTCTATAGTGATCATAGTCATAGACTCATTGAGGGCTTCTCTGATGCAGATTGGGCTGGCTCACCCTCTGATTGGAAGTCCTCCAGTGGTTATTGTGTCTCTGTTGGTGGCAATCTAGTTTCGTGGAAGAGCAAGAAGCATACAGTTGTTGGTTGGTAGATCTAGTGCCGAGTCTGAGTATCGTACTCTAGCTCACTTGACTAGTGATGTCATCTATATTCGCCAGTTACTCGATGAGTTGGAGTTTCCTGCTCCAAGATCAGCTCGGTTGTGATATGACAGTCAGTCTACTATCCACATTGCTTCTAATCCGGTTTTCCATGAAAGAACGAAACATACTAAGGTTGATTATCACTTTGTGAGAGAAAAGTTACAGAGTGGTAGCCATGTAAAGACAGAGGAGCAACTTGGTGACATTCTAACTAAACCTTTTTCAGGAAATATGGTTGAGTACATTTGTAACAGTAACAAGTTGGGCATGATTAATATCTATGCTCCATCTTAAGAGGGAGTGTTGTGGGTTAGTGGGTTAGTATTGAGTATTGGACTTGGGCTTAGGTTTTGTGCTAGGACTTGTAATGTATAAATATCAAGAAAGAGCCTCACTTTGAGGCTAAGCTTTCCAATCATTTCATTCTACACTTAGCAAACTGGCAAGACTCACAAAATAACCGTGACACGAATCGAGCCTCGTTGCATAGTCTCTTCAAGCTGGAAAGAGATGGGTGACCCAGTCGATTATGAAGGTCAATAATAGGATGAATATCCAATATATAAAGTCCGTCTGAGGTACAACAACCTCGACCTAGAAGGGTCCCTATCAAAAGATCCTGAATCTCACAAAAGCTAGCACAGAACAAAACACGACAATGATGAGTTCGAGTTAACGCACTCACAGATAACATATTGAATGGAACATCAGGTAAATAGACAACCGAAGAAATGGTCAATGTAGGAGTCAAGAGAAGCGTCCCTAATAGATCAAGTGCGGCCAGCCACACCTAGTGGGATTATTGTCACCATGATGATGATGATGATGAGTTAGAACAAAAAAAGATGAATGTTTGAATTACTTCTTGAAAATCTACTTTAGAATTTCCTATGTGTAATTGGTGTTCCCTTGGCTTGAGTTTGTTTGCAAGGGCACTCTCATGCTATTCCTAGGGAGTATTCAGAAGATGTGCTTTAGGTCCGTTACCTTCTTTCAGTGATTGTCAACAAAAGTGTACTCAGACATCGACTTGCGTTCTACATGAAGATCAATGCAAGCATTTAACAACTTTTCTTTCGATGCCATACCCTGTTCAAAAGTGTACTCAGACATCATCATCATCATCATCATCATCATCATCATCCTCCCACTAGTTGGGGTCGGCCACGCGTATTCATATTTCTAATTTATACGGTGTTTGAAATCATCCATCGTTAGTTGCAATCTCGCAAGATCACTTATCCCCTAGACTCTTTTCTTTTTGTTTTAGCTAGTTCCCATATCTTCTACGACAATCGACTCTCTCCTCCTAGACGATATGAAATCAAGGTATGTTTTAGTGATTTAGAAAAGTCGAATCAAAGGGACGAAAAGAAAATATCCTAAAACAAAAAAGTGAATCGCACGCGCTCTACCACCCGATGAGCATATGACGGCCATCCTTGCTCTCCACCCCATTTTGACCCTATCCCACTAGATAGGGTCATTGATATGTTCGTTTTCAACGTACTTATCTATCACTTTCTCCCTTAATAAAAACTATTTTTTATTGCTTATATGTTAGTTACTTATTAATTGATATTTGGCTCTATTTTGGGCATATTTCATGTTTAACCTAGTTTTGCAGCTTTTTATCCAATTTTGTATGTAAATGAGAACAGTGCGCCAACTCAAGTTACAAAACGGTCGCGACAACTAGCTAAGGCATTACTTGTCGCAGCTACTGAAGCTACTGAATAAGGAGTCGCCGCTTTCCATTACAAGCAATGTCAATCGCATGATTATACCTGATGAAGAATTCTCCAAATGATCTTCGCAAAGACAAAGTCCTCATCATGAGCGACTCATCCTTCACTAAAACACGAAGTGCGGCAAGATCTCAAGTTCATCAAAGATGCGACAGATTCCCTTTTCAACATTGAGTGACCGCTGCTCAGTAATAAAGAGAAGCTACACCCGGTCCTTAGCAGACCAACAACTTGCGCCCGCTCTCAAGAGAAGATATATGCGATAACTTCATCATTACCTCCGCCACTTTTGTTGACTTTCAAGGCTTTTTTTAGACCGCATCATTAATGAGCAGTCTACAAGAGGCCACAGAAGTAAATGCGACTCTCACACAATAAAACAACATTTTGGATGACTCAACCGCCACCGACTTTGGGAAATCTGATCCCCACGCGCTTATCAAGCCATATGGGCATTATCAAGATTATTTCTGAACCATCTAGAAGTATGATGAGTCATGTATTTCATCTTAGCCTCACACTTGTCGGTCATCTGTAATTCTTCTAGAAGGTGTTGAAATTAGGGCAACATTGATTTATTCTTGCCTATAAATAAAGAGTCTAAGTATCATAGTAATGGACCGTCTACTGCATAACTCTCTTGTGCTAAGACCTATAATAGTTATACTTTATTTTAAAGAGAAGTTTCTTCTTCATTTGAACTTAGTGTTACCTTTTGCATTGCATCCATCATTCCATATCACAATCCTCCATCACGATAATCAGAGATAACTAATCATACTTGTAAGAACTAAAATCTACCCTTAATCAATTAATGTCAATGTTAATTTGCTAAAAAAGATTAGATTTAGTTTAGGCCGTAAGTATAACTGTTACCACGTAGGATCAAGTAGTAATTTAACTGGTTATTCAAGCAAAGATGAGCAGGTGGTAAACCCATTCCCTTTGCTTATTCCTAATTTAAATCAACCGGTTATTACTCACTTCAGCACTCTAGCCAATTTCAAGTTTACGGTTAAGTTCTTAACTTTGTTAAGTATGACATTTTTTAAGTTCTTAATCATTAATATTTGTAAGGTCCCGGTTCATATACCATCTAAGCTTTCCTATTGGTCGAGCCCTTAAAGAAGCACTGGATTCGTCCTAATCGGAGTTGATAGGAGAGTAGGAGATGTGATCACATCAAAAAGAAAGCTGCTTGGACTTCATATTTGGTATTTAGAGTGGACCCAGTCGGATATTTGACCCAACTTGTTAGCCATCGCATTTGTTTGTAGGACTTGTAGGGGTTAATTAAGTTTTCATAAGTGTAGTTTGAGGTTGGACTTAGCTCTCCATTTTTATATTCCATTTAGGTTCGATTCAGTCATTTTTTTTCTCAGAGTTGACAATAGAAGAAGGGTTTGACACTCCCTATTTGTGCAACAGTTTGTACCTGGAGGAGGTGAATATCTTTGCCAGTGTCGCGAGAGAGAAGAGTCGGTAGATAAGTGTGGACCAAGCCTTATTTACCTTGACTTTGCATTAAACTGATATTGTGTGTCTAGCTTAGAAAAGAACCTCTACAACCGCTACTTCAATAGATAGACTAAAGGCAGTGACCGATCCCTCTGTGGACCTGTGTTGTTAGCAGAAACTTGTCGCTGATTCTTTCGTGATTTCCCTTGCATTCCTCCACATCATTTCACCCCATCACGCTCGCTACATTTTGTTTCTTTACGTGTTGCGTCTTTGTGTTCCCTTGTTATTAGTCGCTAGTTACTCCTTTGTAATCGGACGCTGATTTGTGTGATTTTGTTTCTTTGTGTTTTACTGCAATTTTCACAACCCCCCCCATTCTACTTTTCTTTTCTCATTCTCATCACTTTGAAGTACTATTGTAGCGCCACTTAGACTAAACTCCACTAGAGACCTCTTTTCCTTGAGGGATTCGACCTCGGACTCGCTATCTACTACCAGTTAGTATTTCCGCGTAGCCCCGAGCTTCGTATCCGGACGTATCTGCCCCGGTAAGCGTTTCGGATACAATTCATTTGACCACTCACCCCTCTCGTGCCTAAACGACCGCAGAAGGGGCGAGGTCAGTCATTCATGTGCAATTGCAGTAATTCAAGGTCATTTCTAATCACTTCACTCCAATTCTTTTTTGGTCTCCCCTTAATCCTCCTTCCTTCCACGACAATTAACTCCCCTAACCGACACATCTAGTGGTGTCTGCCACACGTGACCTGTCTAACGTAGACGTCCTTTTCTTGTTTTATCAATCACCGGTGCCACCATTATCCGGTTACGAATCTACACATTTTTTTATCCTTTCTCTTCGAGTAACATTTTGTATCCACCTCAACATTCCCATTTCTGCCACGGCTGCTCTCTGGACATAACTTTTCTTGATCGGTCAATACTCTGCCCTATATAATAAGGCAAGTCTAATCGTGGTTCAATAAAATTTTTCTTTCAACTTTAAAGATACTCTTCTGTTACACAGAATACCCAAAGCAACCCTCTACTTCTGCCACCCTACATTAATTTTGTAGGTGACCTCCTCATCAATTTTTCCCTCATCCTGGATAAGAGATCCAAAGTACTTAAACTTCTTCATCCTATGAACACCCCATTCATCCACCGCCACTTCCAAGACCTCCCGCTCCTCACCGTGGGATATAAGATGTCCATGGAAATGTTGATTGAAATGTTAAAATCTGCTACCATTCTCAACCTGTTTGATTTATATTAGACTAGTTTTCTTTGTTTGTACTCGGTGAAATATAATGGATTTTTAGATGGTTGATATTTATAAATGTAATGGGAGGATGCAATCATTTCAGTTGCCATTCTATTTGTTTGACTGTTGTTGGGATTAGAGCTGGTACACGTCATCAAGGTTGTTACGGTTTGTTTAGAGGTTGTTACAATTGAATGGTTGTGGTTGCTCTAATAAATTTTTGGTTGTAATTCTGTTTCACTAATTGGTGTTCAGTTGAGCACAGGTGTAGCAGACTATAAAAGAGGAACAATATCCTCTTCAGTTGTAATTTTCTTTTCCTTATCTTTCATAAAAAGGTTTCTTCGGTTCTCTCCTTTCCTCTCCAATTTCTCTGATTTACAACAACTGTAGCTCGGAATACGTTGCCAACAAAAGGTAAAGGATCAAATTCCCAGAATAACTTGAGAAAATAGTAAAAGACTTTAAGGCTAGAGACATATTGATTACCTACGACTAAAAATTCTCAAATAATCTTAAACAACATAGTTGTCTTTGCGATCATTTTTGGTATCTTGACCATATTTTGTGTTGCATTAAATACGTTCTAGGTTTCTAGAGAAAGAAGTGAATGCAGAATTTGTTGCTATTGCTGCTATGTTGATGGAATCATGGACCTATTGCAAAAAGATCGAATATCCTATCTGGATGACTGGATTCTCTCATCTTCTAATTTACATGTGAATTTTAAGATTTGACCTATAATTCAAGTAGCATGTATGATGATATACTATTGATACCTACTCAGATAGACTAGTGGTGCATTTCATTTCGTCCTCACTAATTCCTGTCGTTGTCCTATCCCTATAAGTTCCTTTACAAAAAGGTTCCTTAAGCCACAGTATGTCTGGAAACTTGCCTAAGTTGGCTCATCATTGTTTCTCTGAATCTTGTTAAAGTTAAAAACCTCTACAAAGGAAGATCAATTTTTTTATTATTACTTTTTATCTACTTTTATTTTCTCCTTGGTGATGGCAGGTATTGGTTGTTTCAGGGGAGACTGGCTGTGGCAAAACCACTCAGCTCCCCCAGTTCATTTTGGAAGAGGAGATATCATCATTGCACGGTGCTGACTGCAA
>JAOWBR010152106.1:0-11318 GCA_028571145.1 Dionaea muscipula
AAAATAAATAGTTTGCTATATATATATATATATATATATATATATATATATATATATATAGGAATTCTCCAAAAAGGGCTTCCGTTTTTTCAAAGGAGTGTGGACTTCTCATAATCCTTGGATTAACAATCATAAAAAATAATGTAAAAAATAATGATAATGAACTGCAGCCATTGGATTAGTGATCATCGATGGGTAAGATTTATCCACTGATGTCATCAATTTTGTTTTTTCTACTCTATTGATGTCATTTGACCTTTTTTATATTATTTTTGATTATATAACTTTTTTCTATGTATATGTGTATATGTTTGTAAATTAATTAATTCGTCGATCCCTTTTGCAATACAATATTGCATGTGATGAGGTCCATGTGAGGGGGAGGGGCCATGTAGCATTTTTTTTGCAAAAATTGGTGTCCGTAGAACAAAAAGGAACACAAGGACTATACCCCATGAAATCTTAGGCCGGGATCGGACATGTGACCTTGTCTATCTCTATATTGTTACTTTATAATAAGTGATTAAATTAATTCCTTACCCCATATATATAATTAATACTTTAGACTTTAATCATGTCTCAACATTGATGGAAATTAATATCGAAATATATATTGCTAATTAACATTTTATTTAGTTAGTTTGCAACTCCTCTCTCAACTCAATCATCAAATTAGATCATGGCTCGAGCGTAGTGGGTTTGTTTTATCTTTACTGTTTTTTTTCTTTGTTGGTGCACATATGCATGCATATATGTTGTGTTAATGCACCTTGCTTAGCTTCATATGGCCAATTTTATTATGGAGGTCCCCCCACCAAAAAAAAAACAAAAAAACAAAAAAAGAAAAACAAAAACAGAGCTACTTGCTAGTGTAAGTTAAGGCTGGATTCAATCATCCATGGCATGATATTTTGTAGCCTTCTTTTATATGTTCCATTTAATTTAATTTTCATGTGCATGAAAAAGTTGAAGCAAGTGTACGTGTGTGTATATATATATTTATATCTACATACATTCCATGATGCTGAGGTATTTAATTTAATGGCTAGCTTGTAGTAGCTAAACAAGTAATTAATGTTAGACAAATTAACTAGACTACGATACTCGTAAAAAACGCTAACGGAATCCGATCAGTTAATACATTAACCCCAAGAAAAAAAAAAAGAAGACATATTCAACGGTTCGGATCATCTCAAATAATTTCGAATCTGATAGGTGTAATATAATGTTAAAATCGGTTCAAATCACCCCGAAAAACAATTAGATTGAGTCATATATATATATATCCACCGTTTTGGATCGTCTCTAAATATAAACACACATGTATCATAATTTGTGTTCATATATCCTCTCCCCGTAAAAATAAAACATTGGCACATGAGTCTGGGGTCACCACCTACCTCGGTCCCGATTTGTCATCAGCTCGATGATGTTTCAGATGAAAGGAGAGAACTCGTTCTTGCTTATAAATGAAAGGGGGTTAAGAGGGGAACCAGCCGTTGAAGGATGTGGGTTTGATTGATGCAGAGGCATGCAATTGCAATTGCAATTGCAATACAACACAACATTTGGGACCAAAGTTGGCTCAAGAGTCTGTCCGAACTCTGATAGGTGAGGTAGGTACAACGGGCCAATGGGCAAAGGCAGTGATAGCCCAACCCCCTCTTTGATTATACATTAATGGGCACATTGACTCAACACCACCAGCCACCAGGCAACAGTAAGGATGAGCAAAAATACCGTATCATATTAAAAAATATCGAAATTTTTGTTTCGATACTATACCGAAACCGAAATACCGAATAGTTGGTATGGTATTGATACCTAAATATTCAAATACCAATACCATACCGAAATACTGAAAATACCGAATAAAATTACCATACCAAATTTGGTATGGTATTTTTGGTATTGGTATTGGTACCATACCATACCGAAAATTCGGTATGAATATCAATACCATACCATACCATACCGAATTTCGGTATAGTATTGGTATTCAAAAATTAAAATATTGAAATTTCGATATAATATTGATATTGAGTGTTTGGTATGATAGATGGTATTTCACCCTAGGCACCAGCATTTGCAAATGGCAATGTGTATACACTACTAGTCTACTACCACACTACGATCATAAATATAAAACTTCATCTGGAATGGCATCTTCACTTGGCCAACTATACAAGTAATTCAATAGACAGGAATTCTCTCGAGGGAGACACTTGGGCCCCGACATGGCTAAGGTGATGGCTGATCCCACGATGTGACTGTGACCAAACTAGAGCTGAACAAACTAACTCCAACCCGTCCAATCCACCCCGTTAATTTTGCAGGTTTGAGAATATATTCAAGCTCAAATTTAATTTTCAGACCGGATTTAAATTATCCGACCCACTTTTGTTTTCCTCAAAAACTCGGCCTGGCCCGTGGCAATTTTTAGACAGGTTTGAGATTTGAGAACCCGACCCATAGTCTCTAAAATTCCTATTGAGTCCGACCCGAACTTGAAAATGATGAGGTCTAGAGTCTAGACCAAACTGATGATCACTTTACTCCACCCTTTTCATACTTTGCAAAGAAGAGAATATAGACTACTGTACAGAGATGAGATGCTCCTCCCATCTCTGTGTCCAATCCAATTATGCATCCATTACTAGCAATATTCATTCCCTTGGGAGCAAGCAAAATGGCAGGAGCCAATAAACAGAGCCTTGCAACATTGGCACATAAATACATCATATGATCAGAATAGAATCCAACTGATGGAAAGAAGAAGAAGGCTCAAGATCGACATCATCATCATCGTCGGTGATGTTGCCTGGTGGCAATGCAGCAGAACCTTAGTTAGCTTCCGACCACCGCCACCGCCACCGCCACCATACTGATCAGTCAAATGATGTTCTTCCATCTCAAGGAAGTATTTTGTGGTCAAGATTTCAGCAAGCCAAGCGGTTTACTTACACAATTACCGTCATGCAATAAGTGCAAGATGAGATAAAATAAATAGTCAGAAGGGCAGTTAAAAGACAACAGCCAAGCCAGGCATGAAGCTATGAGACTCACCACATTACCAATCCTGTCCAGCAGATTCAACTATCTGGGTACTTTTCACGCCTATTCCTGCCACGATCCATAAAAACAAACAGCTACACAGACAACCCCTCGCCGGCTACTACGGTCTTTGAACAACTAACTACCAGGTCCACGGCCGACAAATCTTTCCCCCAGAAGCTGCAAAGGATACGAGCTGCTTTTACTCCACTTACCCGGAAATTCTTTCCCTGAGAGACTCTTTCTCATTCTATTTCGGTTTACTAAAAGCATACTACTGCTGCTGCGCTGTGGACCACGTAATGCCCCTTCTACGCAATCTCCTGCTTGGGCACAACCCCAAGCCCTGGATGATCCTTCTTCCTCTTCAAAAGGCCCAAACTTTGGCAAGTTATTCTTCAATCTCGTCACGACAAGCTGCTGCTGCTGCTGCTGCTTCTGCTGCTCGGGGGAGTCCTCCTCCTCCTCCTCTGTTGGTGTTCTATAGCAGAGAGGACAAGGAGGATCACTTTTACGTGCTTTTGGGGTCGTCTGCTCCAGGCACTCGGCATGGAAGACGTGACAGCAAGCAAGGACCCCTGTTACTGGCATATCTCCGCTTCTAACTATCCGCCTGGAACTCCACGGTGACTTTTGAGAGAGAAACCTTTCACATAGTCCACATTTAGACCCCTCCGCTGCTGGATTAGAACCCCCTCCTAGTCGTCCTCGCCCAAGATTCTCCGATTCAAATGGCTCGGAAATATCAGTCAAATCAATGCTACTGCTACCGCCACTACTAGAGCCACGTGTCTCTCTTTGGGAAGCGGAAGCAGTAGTAGCATCATACTGATCGGCATCTTCTTTGGCAGGATTTTGAATTGGAAACGACAGTGGATGAATTGGCTTGGACATAAATGAGCAGCGGCTTGGGAAATTGCAGTAGTGATTTGATGAATTTAATTTGGCCCCATGCTCAAACTCACTGCCATCTGAGCGAGAGGATGTGGAGCCTCCACCATCTTGCAGGGTTGATGATCCCTTGAACAAAACCAAATGAAAGCGTCAAATCTCGGATCATATAGGGGTTCTAGTTCTACACTAGAAAAAGAAGAAAATGAAGACAAATCAGTACCTCCATTGTTGGCGTAAAGGTCAATGGTCCCCAAACTGGATCTGCAAGGCCAAAACAAGAAAGTGTGTAACAATCTTACCCACAGATATCATAGGAAATGACACTTGCGGTGACAATTCTGGCAACCGGAAGCAGGGAAACTGAAAAAAACAATAGATGAACATTCTACCAAAAGGTAGACCCATGAATTATATTTATCTTATCACGTCCCCTCACATGAATGCCTCTTTTGGGAATAGGGGTCGCGCTCGCAGGATTCGAACTTGTAACCCTTGGTCACGTCTACTCTGATACCATGTTAGGAACAAACTCTACCAAAAGGCCAACCTTATAGTAGAAGGTCTATGAACTATATTTATCTTATCAGGCCCTGCATCCTACGATGTTGAAGAGACATGATTTACACATTTACATGGCTAGGTCATAAATCTAGTGGTCGGGCCAAGAAGATTTCTTGAGGCAACCCTGAGAGAGAAGTGCAATGAGAAAGGCCAACAGCACTGGATAAGATTACAATATGCCAAATGCTGCCAAGAAGAGAAGATGTACTGCAAGTCTGATGATGCCATGCAACACGTGCCAAAGGAAATAAATACATAGGCGACGTAAGTAAACGCATACAAAGATCCTTATAATGCATGTGACATCATCATGACAAGCATATTGGAGCCGAGAATTAAGTATCAATATCATGAGCGGTTTAATTCATAAGAAGGGCCACAGGCACCAGGCAGCCGGTAAACTGCATGTCATAAAACTGTGTAGAGATTTATCTCCAACACACTAAACCTAAAAGTTGAAGGTGATGGTATGAGGAAATGATGTCAGGACAAGAGGTCAACGATAAAACAGAATATGCAAGATGAGCTAAGATGATCATGAACGGACTAAAAGGATACTATTGCTAGCTTCAACCAAAAAGTAAGGATAAAAAAAAAAAATCCCTATTCCTATACAAAAGCTACAAGGATATCAATAAACATCAACGGGTTTCGCAGTAACCGAATTCCCAGGAAATTTACCAATAAAAGCTAAGATGTCAGACCTTTAACTTTTTCATGGTTGCAATGATCCATGAGAAGAAACAAACCAAAAAATATATATCAGCCACCAAATGTACATCGGCATCAAGGTATAGCTAGCTAAATGGACTTGTTATATGATTCTCACAAGCCCTCTTTTTCCATTTTAATGGAATAGACAACATCCTCTTGTAGCTGGGTTCCACTTCACTATTTTCCATCAAAACTCTATCGAACATAAGTGTTAGGCCTTCAGATTATTAGTTAATCATATTACATGCAGTTATTCTTGACAGAATTGTCGATAGGAATTTCCTTCATATATCCTTGACTATGGCTGTCAGTAAATCAACTGAAGCTAACAAAAAAAAGTTTTTGGAATCCTCACATAGATCCATGTCCTCTTCTTAACCACCACCACCCGCCAACAAAAGATAAAGAAAGAAAAAAAAAAAGAAAAAAGGATGCCAATCAGTCCATTTGAACCTGCTTATTTTTAGATGGAAGTAATAGCATGCTTAAAGTTTCTATCCAAAATCTACCGATATTGAAGGAAATCAAATTGGCCATAACATGTGAAAGGTTTTACTTTGATTCCCACTTGTTTCCCTTACATAAAAACCCAGACAAGCATTTCATTTCCTTTCCTTTCCTTTCCAGCTAAAGCTTTTGTTCCTTCTAATAAAACTTGTTGTAAGAAAAGCTGGAAACTCCAATACTTATTCCACAGATATGAGGAAAGGAATTCCCAGAGTTAAACATAACTAAAACATGCAATGCCAAACGGATGTTTCTATGTCCACACATCACCACCTAAATGAGCAGAAGCATATCAAGTAGAGCACGGCATACAATTGCAAATGAGCAGAAGTATAGTTTGAAACTCCAGAAATGAACAAGGGAAACTACCAACAGAAACAACAACAAACTTCCAACCAACTAAAAAGAAAATTAATCTAATCCACTCTTTAATAATCAATCATTATCAAACTAAGGCGAAAAGCACATTTTATACTCATCAAAACACCAATGGGATGGTTTGCAACATGTATTACCTCTCTTTGAAGAATTTTCAAAGTCATCAATAGAGATTTCTTGTACCGGTGGAGGTGTCCATGGCTGGAAAAGAGAAGTATCGGATGGACTACTAAAATACAGCCCAGCTCCATCAGATGCAGAATATCGATGGGTTGGATGGTGATTGCCTCTCAACCATCTTCGACTTGCTTTACTGTTTGATGACATAGAAGACCCGGATAAATGAACACTATCATTGGAACCATATGGTATCCCTTCATATTGGAATTGGTAATCCCATCTCGGTGGTGGAGGTGAAAAGCTGCTGTTAGTTCTCCAATATGGCTCATGTGGACCCGTTGACCACTCTCTACTGGTAGAATTTGATCCATGTGGCCTAGCGGCCACGCAACAAAGGGACCCCGTCTTAGGTATATTTTGCAGTTGCAAATGAAACAAGCTGGTGTGTTTCAACTTCAGAAAGCTACGAATAACGATGTTGAGAAGGTTCACAATGTTCTTCAGCTACAAGATTGATTACTTCATAAACACTAGTATAAATTATCACCAATAGAAAACAAGGTTTCCTTTTGACTCTGTGAGTTATACTCCAAAGAACATGACAAAAAGTGCCAGCAAAGGAGGCATTTCATCAGAGCTATACTGCATTCTGCAGCAAAGATTATCAACAGAAGGTCTCATCTTGTAATGCTTGTCTCATGCCTCCAAGAAGCACAAACGGTCACCTGCAGGTAAAGAATACAAAGTTTGCTTGTTAAGTTGAACAGCAGTACCCTCTCTATGGCCACTGGCCCACTACTTAAATTCATTTATCATTAAAAGGGCAAGCATTGGCATACATATACGCATTCTTCCCTACCCCCATGCTAGTTAGGGAGTGCTTGAACACCGGGGATTACCTTCTATTGAAAACCCATCAGAACAGCACAAGATTCACAATGGCACAAAGGGGCGAATAGCATGCAGAACAGACTCCTGAGGCAGCCATTCATCTTCCAAAGCGAAGTGAATTGAGTCAACACACACTCACACAAAGGGCAGCCCACAATCACACACGCACGCACACACAAACCACTCACACAAACACATGCACATAGACAAACAAAACAAAGGGCAGCCCAGAATCACAATCCCTGTTTCAGAACTTTTGCGATTGGTGATCGGTTTCTATGCCTACCCCCTCAGCGTCAATTGAGAAGCTCCTTAATGTTCTAGGGGTGGACTAAAGCTAACCACAACCATCTCCCTACTCAATCCAAAATGCACTATCCCCATAAGCTGGGAAATTCTTTTCTTCAAACCCACCAACTTGAAACCTCACCTTTTACAACCAACGCACATGACAGTCATCTAGAAACCAAATGTTCTCCATCACCACCAGCTTTTGCCAACAAATTTGGACTCTACAGTAGCCACCTTGCCAACATAAGTGAGAAATCTGAACAAGGGTAGCTTTACTCTCGGCAACAACTGGGCATGGAAAAGCAGCAAACCAGAGGAGAAACGGCGCATAAATAAAAAAAGCCCATGCCTCCAAAATAAGGCAAGAAATTAAGTGCCGACCCAGTTTTCGGTAATCTCCTCTCTAAACACAAGCTGAGCAAAACGATAGCTGCATCAGGCACGAAAAAAAAAGGAAGCTGATAATAACCCATCCCGCAAAACTTGAATAAATTGAAACTACCAATTAATGAGTTCCATCAAAGAATGGCGGCGTAGGACTATTACAAGAAATACAAATTGAAAATAAAAGAGAGAGAGGAAGAGAGCAGAGGGGAGGTTAGGTTACCGGCAACAACAGTAAGCTGATGACGAGGATGAATCATGGAGCAGAAAAAAACCATCTTGGATGTGGAACAATAAAATCAATCAAAGAGATGGAAACAATCAAATAAACGACCAAACAGTGACCCAAAACCCTAATCCACAGGCAAGGACAAGGGTCCCCGTTTTCTTTGATAAATGGTACTAATTTTTTCATAAAGAGTTGAACAGTACTCACTTCCAGTGTTGCTTTGCCAACTCAAGCAAATTATTAACGCCCCCCTCGTGTAATTTGGAGCTGTTCACACTTCACAGTCACCACCCCATCTCATCTTTTCTTTCAATTCATCCTTGTTCTCGCTTTTCTCGCTTAGCCTTTTCACATCACTTTTACCCATCAACCATTTTTTTGTCAGTTTCTGATCAGCATTCTTGCCTAGTGTTTTTTCTTTTTGGTCAAACTGTCAAAGGCATTCTTGGATTGCTTTCCCACTGTTCGTGTAAGAATGAATGCCCGCGATCGATTTCGAACATTTTTTTTTAATCAACTACATTTTTTTAATATAATTTGAGACTCTTAATTTATACTTTCAATCATTAAAAACCTCAAATGCAATAATACAATGAGCAATGTAAGTTTTTAAATAAAAATAATCTTCATTACATCGTCCACTATTGATAATATAAAATACATTTGCCTTCGTTTGTGATTGTTGTTTGACAAGTGAAGCACTTAGCTCCATCGTGCCCATACTGTTACTATCACCAAAATTTCATAGTTTTAGCCCTTAAAAAAGTTATAGCTTTGGTATTTAATCAAATAGAAAACATAAGTTAAGCGTAATTCACCTCCTTTACCTACTTTTGAATAGAAGAATCCAACTCGCTGACTTACCTATTCCTTATTCTTGGTTACTCTCTTCTCTCGGAGTTTAAAAGTAAAAACTAAACTTCATAAAGCATAAGCTAAAAGTCTATAATTTAATATATACATATATATATACACATTTCATAATGAAAAGGACGAGGTATTTATAAATAGAAGAATCATTTGACTTGTTCAGGCATGGGAAAAATGGTTCCCTTGCGTTCTTCGACTGTACTGCATACATACCAAGTCATGAAAGCTATACAACAGGAAATGAATAGCGACAAACTTGAATGCGGATGATGACCGGCATGTGGGAACATTCTCGACTTTCATTTGGTCGACAATTACCAGTTTTCTTCCTTCATCTTGATCGAGGGTTACCCAGACTGGAACAAGATTAGATCCAAAGCCTCCAGTTGCGGATCATGGAGAATACATTTCACTTGTATGCAATACCATACACATGAGGGTTGACAAGGGATGCGTTTGACACAAACATTATCCTGCTATCAACTTGTGAAAATTCAGCTTCAGCAATCAACTTCCCAGTTTCTCTAGTTAGATGACACCCATCAGCTACAACACGTTGCAGAGGATCAAGGATGTTCTGCACATATCTGAGGAATGTTCCATCTGCATTTGCAATGAAGAGAAAAAAACAGAACCCACAGAGGAAACAGGGTGTTAAGGAACCAACTCTACCAAGATTGGTAGGTAAAGGCCCATTAATTCTCTCTCACGCTTGCACCGATATCATGTTAAAGAATCAACTCTACCAAAAGGTCAGCCTTGTGGTATAAGACCCATGAATTATATTTATCTTGACACACGGGAGAGAAAACAAGAAGTGATTAAATCCTGTGCCTGTTCAACCACAAAAGTTCACCACAATACCTTTTGCACCTACATGCTCCACAAATAAGTATAGGCCACCAGCTTTAAGCACCCTCTTCACCTCTGGAACAAAGAAAATATTTCGGCGAGGCAATCAAATAACTCATCAGATGTTTGATGACAGATATCTAAGCAGATTAACCCCAAAACTACTATGATGGAAGAAGAAGAGCGTGCAACAGAATAGGCCTATTACCTTTCAGAGTTCTATTAACATCTGCAACAGAACATAAAACAAGTGTACCAATGACCGCATCCACAGAAGAGTCAATGAATGGCAACGCTTCTCCAACCTGAAAAAGTTATAGACCAGCCGTGATCTTATAAACTATGCAAAATAATCCCGCACACGAGAGTTCATGTTGATAGAGAAACCAAAATAGCCTATTTGATTCGGATTTATTAAAGGAAAACAAAAAAGAAAGTGAAATAATTTTAATTTTCTTTGTTTGGTTTAAATTAAAGGAAATGGAAAAAAAGAAGTTTTTTTTTTCTTATTTCCTTTGTTTGGTTTAAAATGGATGGAAAGAAAAGGAAATGAAAAAATTTTAAAGGGAAAGCTTTCCTTTCCTTTTCTTTCCTTCCAAATTTCACCAAATTTAAAGGTGATCATTTTGTAGGCTTGAAAGGAAAGTAAAGTATTCCCTCCAATTCCTTCTATTTCTTTTCACTTCTCATACTTAAAATTAAACCAAATAAAGGAAAATTATTACTTTCTTTCCGAATCCCTTCTTTTCTTGTCATCCAAACAGGGTCTAAGAAACAAGCAGCAATACCTCCATGGCGTGAGTGATGAATATGTAGTGAGTGATAAATATGTAATATCATCAGCAAATTGAAAAACTATAAGAGCAACCAGCAGTTTTACCACACAATTCTTGCCACAACAATACAACACACTTGATAGATACCTACTGCTTGTATGAATTTAAAATTTTGCTGTGGAAGACCAGCAGCTTCTGCTGCTGCTCTGGCATACTTTTCCATCTTTGTATTCGGATCAACACCAAAGACCTCCACACCAGCATCACCAGCATAATATTTGAGATTTGGGCCCGTGCCAATGCCAATCTCCAAGATTTCCTCAGCCTTGCCCCTCAATTTACTGAACAGCTGAGACTTGCAGCCAGCAATCTGACAAACAAATTCAGCCAACACATGAAAACAAAGCTTCCAACAGAAATTTGCAATAGCTGTGAAACAAACAAACATAGGCACCGATGTGACCACCAACCTCGGCCTCGTAGGATTTCATGCTATTGCTCATGGCTGATGCATAGAACTCCTCATACCAATCTGGCCTAGGTGGATGGACCTTATCCAACATCACCTGCATACTATGAAGGAATTCATGTTTGATATAGAAACCCAACGATTGTAACTAGTGCAAGAACTTCACATTCAGAGCCATGGTAATACTAATCACACAAAGAACAGTATCAATGTATCATCGATCCATGCACTATTCATAAAAGAGTCAAACAAAAAAATACATCCACCATGAATAACAACAATAGACAACTGCAAGAGCTCCTTTGCCGATATTGTAGAACACGGATAC
>JAOWBR010152117.1:0-13316 GCA_028571145.1 Dionaea muscipula
GGTACACATACCAAGTAGAACATGAAAATCATCATGGATACCCAAGGCGTCAAAGAATCATCCTGGATAAGAAGATCCATCCAACCGTCGTCATAGTGTCCACGACGTCAACCAGACCTGCCGCCACCATGTCGTTGCCATCGCCTTAAATCTTCAACATATGCTGAGAAAAACCATAACAAGAAGGGATGGCTGAGAGGTATGAAGTGGGCATACTCGGTCAATCTATCCACTACCACCAATATGTTGTCATAGCCAAGGGACCGAGGAAAGCCTTTAATAAAATCCAGGCTCATGGAGTTCCAGGCTTGAGTGGGAATAGGCAAAGGTTGGAGGAGTACGGGTGTTGAATTCAACGGCTTGACACATTAGCACACCTCACAAGCCTTGACAAATTGATCCACATCGCTCATAAGTCCGGGCTAATAGAAACTCTCCCTTAATTTTCTCCAAGTCACCTCAATTCCTGACTGACCGCCATGGGGTGAACTATGATGTTCTTACAAGAGTTGTCGCCTTAAGTTGCCCGTTGCACTGTTATACAACCTACCCTTGTGGCGAAGCACCCCATCTTGCAGGTTGTAAGAAGGTTTGGAGTTATGGTCAGAAGTTAAGGCTTGGATGAGGCTTTGAGCATAAGGGTCAGTTTCATAGCTTCTTTGCACTTCCTCCACCCAGCTAGGCAATACTGTCTCCATAGCATTACATTGCTCCTCATGACTTCGGGATAAGGCATCTGTCGCCTTGTTCTCCACTCCTTTCTTATATTCAATCATATATTGCAGCCCTAACAGCTTGGACATCCATCTCATTTGTACACAAGTGCTCAGCATCTGTTCCAGTAGGTGCTTGAGGGGTTCATGGACGGTTTTAATCACAAATGGCATTCCCATCAAGTATTGTTTCCACTTCTGAACTGCCGCCGACACTGCTTTGAACTCCCTTTCATAAGTTGACAGCTTCTGGTTCCTTGTCCCGAGGGCTTTACTGAAGTAGGCTAAAGGGAGACACCCTTGCATGAGCACTGCTCCAATGCCAGTAGTGGAGGCGTCGGCCTTAATATAAAGGGCTTGGTGAAGTCAAGTAGGCCTAATACCGGGGAAGTACTCATGGCCTCCTTCAAAGCTTCAAATGCGGCATCGGTTGCCAGTCCCCAATTAAATGCATCATTCTTTAATAAATCAGTGAGTGGTTTGGCGATCACGCAATAGTTCTTGATGAACTTCCTATAGTAGCCAGCTAAGCCAAGGAATCCTCTGAGCACTTTTATCGTTTGTGGCGTCGGCCAAGTCTTCATGGCTTTAATCTTTGAGGGGTCGGTCACCACTGTGCCATTAGAGATGATGTGACCAACGTACTCCACCTGGCTCACAGCAAAGTAACACTTGGACTTCTTAGCAAATAATACATAGCGTCGGAGAACCTCCAAAGAAACCCGAAGGTGCTCAACATGCATCGCCATAGTAGGTCTGTAGATCAGAATGTCATTAAAGAAAACCAGAACAAACTTCTGGAGGTATGGCTTGTAGACCTTGTTCATCAAGGAATGAAATGTTGCTGGGGCGTTGGTCAAACCAAATGGCATCACTCTAAATTCATAATGGGCGCCATGAGTCCTGAATGTCTTCTTATACTCATCGCCCACCTTCATCCTTATCTGGTGGTAGTTACTCCTCAGGTACAGCTTGGAAAACACCCTAGGTCCTTCAAGTTCATCAAGCAAATCATCAATAAGGGGAATGGGGTATTTATCTTTCACTGTAACCTCGTTGAGGCGCTGGCAGTCCACACAGAAGCACCATGTTCCATCCTTTTTCTTCACCAGCAGGATCGGGGAAGCAAATGAACTGTAGGATGGTTGTATAATTCCAGAGGTGAGCATATCCTCCACTAGCATTTCCTCCTCATCTTTCTGGAAGTGAGCTAGACGGTAGGGGCGAAGGTTAATTGGTGTGGCATTGGGTACCAACGGAATAAAATGATCATGCTCCCGTGGTGGAGGTAAGGTCTTGGGTTCCTTAAAAACATCTTTATATTCTTCCAATAAAGCCTGTACCACATGGGGTATAGCCTATTCATGTGGAGTTGTCGCCATTGCGTTGACATCACCTTCCGTCGCCATGGCGTCACCATCTTCTTCCTCCTCCTCTACCAGATATAACTGGTAGAGCACAGCTCCTTTTGCTCCTTTTTCGAGCTTCTTGGGCTTTTGGAGCACTAACTGGCCCGACCTCTTCTTGATTCCCTTAAGCTCACACTGTTTGTCGTCTTTCATGAAGGAGATTTTGAACTCGTTGAGGTCGATGGTGATAGGGTTGTACTCCTTCATCCAATTAAGCCCGAGTATTAGATCACAAGTTCCCAAGTCAATAATCTTAAAATCAGCTTGGAATGGTTTCCCATTCATGGTCCAAGTGAAGTTCGGGCACTTGGCGTGGCTAACCATGCTCTCCCCGTTAGCCACCGCCACCTTGACTGGAGTAGTGTCCATCACAGAACACTCAACTTATTAATCTATGGTGGCATCGATGAAGCTTGAGGTGACGCCACTGTCCACTAGAATGATCAGCTCTCTTCCTCCCGCCATGCCTCTCACCTTTAGGGCATGTTGTGGCGTCAAGCTTGAGAGTGCCTGGTTTGGGACTTCTTCTGCAGGGGTTTCATCTTGGCCATCGTCATGAGCATCTTCATATACTTCCTCTTCTTCTACTTCTATTTCCATTTCATCGGCATGCTCTAAGTTGTCGCCCTCCATATTTAGCAACTTAGGATTGCATCGGTGGCCAGGAGTATACTTCTCTTTGCATTTAAAGAATTTTCCTTGAGCTCTCAGGTCAAAATAAGAGGGGTTGTTAGGATATTATGGTCTTGGCTGGTTTGTGTTTGTGTTTTTTATGGTGTTTGGTCTTGTGGCGGGGATTGTAGTAGTTGTGGCGATGGATTTTGTGGTGTAGGATTTTGAGGTAAAGGGTGGCTTGGACCTCGTCGCCAAGGAGTCTACCGCCATCGCTTGCAACTTAGCATGCTAGAACGCCTCAGGAAGCGTTCTGGGCTTAAACATCTTAACCACCACCTTAATCTCTTCCTTTAAGCCACCAACGAAACTCGAAATAAAGAACTCCTCAGACTGTTGAGGATATACTTGCAGCAGTTCATATCGCCCTTCCTCAAACCTCTCAACATATTCTTCCACTCTTCCCCTTTGCATTAACTTGTTGAATTCTTCCACCAAATCCTTCTGGCTGACGCCTCCAAATCACGTCGCCACAACCTCCTTGAACTCCTCCTAAGTCCTCAGCTCTTCCCTCGCCATGGCGCCATTAGTAGGATAGATAAAAGTGTGGATTGACCAATCCTAAAAGATAATTAAAAATGCGATAAAGTAAATGATAAGTGCCGCCGCACGAGCCGATGACTCTACCCAAGCGAAGCAGCAAGGCAGGAGCAGATTAGAGCACAACACGCCTGTGACAGCACTGTCACCGTCGTGGTTCAAAGCCAGACACGGTCGCGATATGATGGTCATGATCGTGTCTGATGCGATTCCTGGGTAGGCTACGCAAACTTGACACCAAGTTATGCACGGAGAAAAGGATTTATTACTCGGCTTGATTCCGATTTTTATGGTAGGTTAAGCAGGGTTTGACTGTTAAATTATTGTCCAGTTCGATTAACATTCAAGTCCATGAAAGTTAATCTAGCCGACTGTCGCGATCAGCAAGAACAAATAAAACCAACGAAAGATAACTAATCACTAATCAATGAAAAGTATTTAATCAAGACAGTTTCGCATCGAATTAGAACCCCATGACTAGGCAAGCATCAATCCATCGTTCGATTGCAGATTCGCACAAAGGCATATAAAAGATCAAACTTTACACATCAAGCCAAGATTAACATACACCGAATGACTAGATATGGATGAAACGTACTCCGCCGGTATTTTTACCCCGCCGAAAGTATGTAGATGATCGTCGCCGTCTCGCTCTCATGGTGGAAATCGCCTCTTGAATCTTCAGGAAGGCCTCTGTAGCGTCTAGGGTTCAAAAATGGAAGAAGGAATCGCACTGCAGATTGCAGCATTTTAATAGCCGCAACACCACAGCCCATCACGGGCGTGATAGTGAAGTCACGGCCGTGACCAGCTATAATCGTGTTGGGCTGCATTTTCGGCCTGGCTGAGCAATCCGAACTCGATCAGGAAGCGTTGAGCCTGCATGACAACATCATTCACGTCCAACTCTGGCCCTATAAGGTCCCGGCACACGTCCAACCTGTAAGAGTTATAAAATTAACGTGAAAAATACAAAATACGGATGCTCACATAATAATTAAAATACAACCTAAATTCTACGCGCTTAAGACCGTATCATACACATTTAAGCATAAAATACGAGTATGAAGAGCGCACTTCCGCGCACTCATCACACCCCCCAACTTAAACATTACTATCCCTAGCAAGCTAACATGAAAAGGTGATCAACTAAGCAGTGAAACTATCCCTACACATTCCAGTTTACCCTGTCATAACTCTTAAACAGAAAATGACCAACGTCAACTAGTCAGCCAAGAGCAACCAAGGCATGTAGTGTGTGCATCCAAGTTTAGCCATCTTACCGCAAGGCCAGACATACATGACAAAAAAGAGATTCAGCACAAGAGATAACTCCATAACTCACATGTAAGTGTATAAATAAATAGCAGGAAGTCATCATGGAGTTAGTGAAAGCAAGGCATACAAAAGAAATAGTAGTAATCCTAAACTGCAGACCAATTAATATTGCATAGCGATAGAATTCAATCCTAGGGATTACAACCAGTCTTACCTCCTAAACCCGCTTAAGATCAGAATCACCAATTTAAGGACAATAGGCGAATTTATGTGGAGGAAAAGAGTCATACCAAGGAGAGACTAAAGGTAGAAAAGGGGAATTCAAATAACAACAGGGCTAATGCAGGCTGATCATGCGAACATTATGATGCAACTCTTGAACAAAAACAATTCTTCCTTCCTCACTCGTTCTTTCTCTTTTTCACATTTACAATTTTTTTTTCCATGCCTCGCATTTTTTTTTATCAATCTTTTTCGTCACTCATATATATTTTTTTCATTCATTCTTCCCTTCTTTTTCTTCTTCTTTTTTCTGTGCTTTTTTTTCTCATCCTTGAATTTTCTTCTCTTTTTTTCCCGTTCATCGTTTTTTTTATACTTGTTTTTTTTTCGCATCACCCCTCTCATTTATTATTTTCCAACTTACCAGCAAAACATCTCCGAAAACACTGAGAGCAAAAATCTGCAGAACAACTCCGAGGTGCAAAACGAATGATAGTTTGAAGGAGGGGAAAAATATAAATAACGTTTAAGGCTCAACAGGGGTGCAATTGTGATGAACAAAAATTATTCTGACAGCTCAAATGAAATCAAAGATTCTTGGTAAATTCGTCATTTCTTAAGCATCAATCATACTCACACATACCAAATCCCTAGAATTCAAAAATTCATTCCACTTAACGCAATAAAAACCACTACAGTTGTCTAATTTTTATGGCTCTCAGCTCTCTCACTCATAGACAAGGAGACTTGTGCTTTCATAAATTCCTAGCTACGCATGCCACATCATCATCTTACCACATACTTGGACAGTGCACAATTATTTTCCATGGAAGTTCAAGCCTAAACTAGCCTAAGCCAATCAGATTCCTCGAAAATACATGACAGGGAAATTGTACTATTGCAAGAAAAGTCCATACAGCATCGCATATCCAACTATCATGCAGCAAACTAGAAAGTAACAAAGTAAGTTGACAATTAAACGCATGCTAAAATTTTTTTTTAAAATAAGGCAAAAAATTAAGAAATTAAAGCGCAGTCCACTCCCCGCAACTAATTCTCGAAAGTCTCGTGAGAGAGTGGATAGAAGTCTCCTGGAAGTTGCGAAGAGACTGAATCCGTGCAAGTTGACCTGCCAATAAAAACAAACAAAAGCAGCAAACAGAAATTGAAATGATGGAAGGGAAATGTCGTTGGAAAACTAAGTCATCTGAACAGTCCTCCTAAGTCTCCCCAGCAATGCTTTCCCTGCCAACCTAAGTGCAATAGGTGGGAAGGAGCGACCTCCACTAACTCGAAAGAGAACCTCTGAAGTAGCAGTAACAGCATTACCGGTAGATAATGCAAGTAGGGAGGAGGAGCTCGTGAACACGAAACTCCGCGGAAGCGAACGAAAAGATTTATCAAGAAATGCTCCGGCTTCCCCTGACCCCCAACTTGCCTACTGACAACGATGTTAAAACCGAATAAAGGAGAGGGACAAAAGAAATCCCGGACAAATAACAAAATCTTCAAGACGACACAACAAAACTAAACTCTACAGAAAAGGAAAGATGCATATTTACAAAGAAAATCATTATGCTCATTCTATTTCTACCCCTTGGGTGGTTGGGCAAGTTTCACTTCCGCCCACTTGTTCAGTGTGCTCACAATTTGATCCATCTGCTTCTCTATTTTTGTAATCGCTTGCGTGTTAACACTCACTTGCTGTTGGGTCTCAGTTATGCTTTGCAGCATCTTGGTTTGGTCAGCCATTGACATGATCATTGCCGCCTCAAATGGTGTGGGCGTTGGTTGCATCAGCAGTAACGCTGGTTATGACTGAGGGACTGTGGTAGTAACTTGCGGCTGTGGAGGTGGTGGTGGCCGCCATAGATAACCAGGATAATGTGCGGGATAATACCCATAAGCAACATTGACTTGTGTGGGGTTAGCTACAGGCTGGGTGGACAGACAGACCATCCATTGATGGGTAGTGCTACCATAGGTAACACATGGTTCGCTACGTGCAGGTGCGGGGGCGGTGGTCGCATCTTTCTTTAAAAGCAGCTCAACCCTCTCAAAGAGTGTTGCGATAGTAGATGTGAGTGTTTCAGTGGCAGTAAGCTCATGCACACCCTTTTGATTTTCAGTACGTGCAGCTACAGGCCTATCACTTCGCTCGAAGGATGATTTAAACTGAGATCCGTCACTCATGTTTACAAATAGACGTCATACCTAATCCTCACTCTTCGTCATCACGGACCCTCCGCAAGAGGCGTCCATCATCTGATGGTGCGTTGGTAAAAGGCCAAAATAAAAGCTTTGAACAAGTTGTCACTTAGGTATGTCCTGGTGAGGGAATATCCTAATCAAATCACCGAACCTCTCCCAAGCTTCGAATAATTGTTCAGTGTCATGCTGTTGGAAGATGGTGATTTCTCAGTGGTGCTGCAGTGTTTTTCCTACGGAAAAATATTTCTTAAGGAAGGGAGCACTCATCTCCTCCCACGTCCTAATCGTTCGGGGTGGCAAAGTGCTCAGCCAGTGTTTCGCCTGGTCTTGCAGTGAGAATCGGAACAAAATGAGTCGCATGGCATCAACCGGGAAATTTACTAATTTAAAAGTGGAGCTGATGGCATCAAACTCAGCAGGGTGGCTGTATGGGTCTTCCTGAGATACACCATTAAAAATTGAAAGTGATTGAATAGTGTCGGGCTTAATCTCATAATGGGTAGCACCAATTGTAGGGATCTCTATGCACGACGGTGTGTCGTACACATTCGGAATAAAGTGCGCATGCAATGGGTTTAATGGTGATGCTAACCCGTTGTTTCCCCCGTTCCTATCATTTTCATTATTAGCAACATTCTACACCCCGTTCACCCTATTATTAAGATCATTTTAATATTGCAAATTTTATGGAGGTGGGTCTTCCATTTGTTCAGTGCGTGAGTGTCGGTTTCTAATCCTACGTCGCCCTAAGTTGTGATTGATGACAAGTCTAGGCCTAAGGTCGTGGTTCAAAGTAAATACGATAAAGTAAATGATAAGTGTCACTGCACGAGGCAATGACTTGACCCAAGCGAAGCAACAAGGCAGCGCGCAGATTGAGGCACAACACGCCCATGACAGCACTGTCACGGTCGTGGTTCAAAGCCAGATACGGTCGTGATGTGATGGTCATGGTCGTGTCTGATGCGATTCCTGGGCAGGTTGCGCAAACTTCAAACCAAGTTATGTACGAAGAAAAGGATTTATTATTCGGCTCGATTCCGATTTTTATGGCAGGTTAAGCAGGGTTTGACCGTTAGATTATTGTCCGATTCGCTTAACGTTCAAGTCCATGAAAATCAATCTAGCCGACTGTCACGATCGGCAAGTACTAATAAAACCAATGAAAGATAACTAATCACTAATCAATGAAAAGTAATCAATCAAGACAGTTTCACATCGAATCAGAACCCCACAACCTCATAGAAGTCTTATACTTTCTTATCCTTTCATAGTATGCCATGATCCTATTATTACCTCGTGTACACCCCGAGTAAATATTAGTGCAGGTGAGCAAGTTGAGAGCTAGGAGGATACGGCAAGGAGAAGTACTCAGCCTCTTAGGATTTATAATTCTTTTGGACATTTTCTTAGTCTTGTCTATTGGACTTTATTTGGGTTTTCTCTTGAGATTACGATGAGGACATTGAAAGAGCAACTGTGACTCTTTTTCCCTTTGGTTTCGCTATTTTTCTTTTTGGACTGTTAATAATATGTGAAGACTTTAGGTAGACTTGATATGCTCTTATGTTTTAGATTCATGTCTTCATTGTAGATCTAGTTGTTCGTTGATGTTAGGCTTGTGCGGTTTGTGGATGGGTTCAACAGGTTGTAAATCGGTCTACCTGGGGTAGGGTGTGACACAATTCCTCCCGAAGAAAACTATCTTTCCCCAAAGTGATCAAATGGAGAGTCATAATCAAATAGGAGATGAAATATGCTACATATCAAGATAAGATAAACACAGTGACTTAGCATATATAAAATGTGTGAATCAGTGGCATATTGCTTATCTATATGAAGACGATATTTTACTTATGCAAGGCAACATCTTGATTGACAGCGGAGGCGAAGACCCGACTTTACACCAAAGGCAACAAAAGGGGTATTCTTCTACAATGAAGACGGGTTACGGTCTTACCTTATGAAGGAGGGAATGTCGTCCTCTCTCTACACTATCCTATCAAGGCGGGTCTTGACTCCCTTGTGTAGGCGGGCACTTAACCTACTGTATGAAGGCGGGTTACCGTCTTGGGCCTTTTGAAGGCGGGAATGTCATCCTCACTGTAAGTGTGACTTGCCGATCGGGCCCATAATTTGTTACGCTCAACAAAAATTGATAATAAGGAAGCTTACTCGTAATTGCCTTGTAATAGTGGTCCCCCGAGTCATTAGCCTTGAGAGTGACAAGGCGTACCCTTCTTCCCTATAAATACTCCTCTTATAGCTAATGAAAAGGGGTGATGAATGAATGAAGAAGTTGTTGGAAATGTGAGTTTTCCACGGTCATTTATGACCAACTTTAAGCCCATAAATAAGTGGGACCCGGATATCGAAAATCAAGTTTTCGGGTTGTAACCCGTACTTGGTAATGAGGAAAGTAATCCCGTGAAAACGGTATGTGAAAAACCATTTCCGAGTGAATGGAAATTGGTAGCCAAAGTATTCTCTTTGAAGTTTGAAAAATGTGAAGGAAATAAAGTGGGTGTATCCCACATTGGTGGTGAGAAAAGTAGCTTGTCTACTTTTATAGTTCAAGCTCCACTATTGGGTTGGGGCCTAAGGGGCACTAAGATTTTATGCAGAGCACAGGACGCACGCACACCACACGCGTGCACGCACACCACACGCGTGCACGATCCGGTCTTTCATTTTCCTTCAGTTTCAAATTCGAATGCAGTATTAAATTAGGAAGTTAATCAGCAGATTAATTGCCTAATCAAGCTCCTCACCGTTATGGTAATGTGGGTGATTAATTGCCTAAATTAATCGCATCAAATCCGGGCAATAATCAGTGCTTGACTGATTATGGAAAGGAGTTACAGATTCTCCTTCTCCCCTTTCCCTGCGTGAATATATGATGGAAGAGGGTTGTGTAATCCTGAACACACTTTTGTAGTGCCACGAAACCAAACTTGCTAACCAGAGAAAATTCCTTGTCCGAGAATCAATCTTTCTTCTCTTTTTGCTGTCTGTCCGAGTCAAAGAGGGAGATCATCATCCCAGTTCTATTCCCGTGTCTTGCAGCGATGGTGCAGCAGCAAGGTAGAGAGATATCGTACCCTAGGAGGACTTACGTCATTGAAGTCCCGTGCACTAACCAGAGACGGTAGGACAGCGTAAAGGTTCTTAAGGGCACAACGGTAACCCGTTGGCTTTAGCTTTATTCTTTATTCATGTGTGTGTGGTATTTTGTTCCACTAACATCAGTGCAGGGATCATTCTCTTCTCCTTCTATCGTCTGATCTGCTGAATAAGTTTACAACAACTGGATCATCATTTTCGTTGGTTGTATTCAACACAGTTTCTAGAGTCGTGCTTACAAGAATGGATTCTTCACTACTGCGATAGAAACTGTACATAGCATTGGTTCACTAGACTGATTGTAACCATTGTAATAATCCATTATAATTATTATATTGTCTATGTATCTGCTCTAAATTGTTAATCCACCCCTATTTTATGCAACAACACCAAGATAAATAAATGATAGATAGATAGCAATATATAGCATGGATAGTGAAATTAATATGAAGAATAAATATAGAGGAATTAATTACCTGCCTGCAGCCTGCACTGCAGTGACACCATTATTTATCGCCATGGCAGAATATGTTGCGACTCCAGTCAATGCCAATGAACACACAGTACTCTTTATTAATGTACCATTTGAGATCTAGCAAAATAATTGGACTGATGGCAATTGGTTTTCAAGCACAAGCAGAATTAATTAAAGAAGAGCAATCAAAATTCTTCCTCAAGCTAAGCTTCCACAAAGAACCATTTTCCTGCACAAAAACAAAACTTATTCCCCACAGGCAGAAGAAAAGAAAAGCCAATCCTATTGACTTCCACCACCACGCTTGTTTGCTTGCTTGCAGTCCATTGATCCCCTCTAAACCATCAATGTGCTTCTGTTTTACATAGATTAAAAACAAAAGGCATCTATTAACGGCTTTTTTTTATTATTATTATTAAAAATCCAACTCTATTAAAAAATCAATTTTATGCAAACGGCGGTTATCATGATCATCAATAGTCATGTACACCCGAAAACCCTAATCCAACAAACAACCGATCCCCGACCACAACTGCCTAGTCATCACCATCCACCACCCCTCTCCCCAACGGCTCAACCCCCTCACCATGCCGATGACCACAGCCCCAACAATCCTATCCCCACCCCGAGCTTTCTAGCGACACCTTCATTCATCCAATTGAAAGAATAATTTTATATGGAAAGATGTTTGAAAGGATGTCTGAAAAAAAAAAGATAAGGTGTCACAATTACAGCCATTGAAATATTTGTATGATCCACAATTTAATTTTTTTATTTGAACTTCTTATGGATGTAGTGTTTGTTGTATTTTTTTGTGTTTGCATTCCACATCGGACTTTAGGATTTTTTCCGTCTTCTACCTTGACTATAAATATAGCTTTGTAGTTTTGTATCCCACATCGAGGTTTTGGGATTTCATCCTTCCGTCATTTGACTATAAGTATAGTCTTGCATCCTTTGTAAATTTTTCAATTGAAGTAATACAAGTTCCGTGCAACTTTTTACTTTGTACTCTTATTCAGTATTTATAGCGGATTAAAGTTTGAACTTTTTTTTTTTTTATCAGTAAAGTTTTATTGATATAAACGAGAAGATTACATCAATAAAAGTGCAAAGCACAACAATTAATCCAAGTCGAACCAACAAACTGGCCGCCACCGGATCAATCTTATGTGCAAACGAGAGTCGAAACCAAATCTCCGCATAACAAAAACACATAAGCTCCTCACAGCTAAAAGCATCACCAAAACTAAAGTCAACTGCGTTCAACTCCATGTGAGGAACCCACGAACAACATCAGATCAATCTTCTTAAAGCTGCCACACCTTCACAAATCTCACAGATCCAACTTCTGATGAACTATCCACCAGAAACTCGAGCTGAAAAAAACTCCCTATGATACCCATCCCAGCATGTGTCTGCAGGAACAATGCTTCTAAACCTTCGTCCCACCATAACCCACACGAGAACACGGCAAATAGCAGCAAAAACAACAGCACAGCGAATCCTCGCAACTAACCATCCTAAGCAGCCAAAATCATCATGATAGATACACCAGAAGAGGAACCACAAGAATGACCAACCTCTGCGATCAAACAGCAGCAATGGAAGAACTCATCTACACTGCTACTAATGCTTGGATAAGGTGAACCCTTGATGGGTTTCTGACCATATTTGCGCCAGTTCCATTTATCAGGCACCGAACCAATTGCCGCGACCTGATGTACCACCTTAATCTTACTCTTGCTTTTCCTTGACATTCTTTTGGCCATGGGTGTAGCTGCTGCTTCTCCAGTACTACTATCAATCTGAATATTATCTACTGGATCAAGGGACGTCGATAACCGCGGCTTCTTCACCTTCACTTGATCATCCTGATCCATCGGCGATGTATCATCATTGATCTCCTCCACGTTGTGATCATCACAACACACCAAGAATGGCTTATGAAGCTGATCCAGCTCATCGAGAAAGCTCATAGCTGCAGCTGTTTCGTCCATGTAGTAGCAGTCCATAATATGGAACAAATTAAGGTTTAGAGATGGTTCAGAGGGTTAGAAAGGCTATGAGGGTTTGAGAGGGTTTAGAGTATTAAGATGGTTCAGAGAGTTAAGGTTTTAATTTATGGAATGTTTATAGGGTTAGGGTTAGGATGGTTAGGGTTTATATGGTTAGGGAGGGTTTAAAGGGATAAGAGGGTTAGGAGAGTTAGTGAGGGTTAGGAAGGTTAGGACGGTTAGAGAGGGTTTTGAAGGGTTTAGAGAATGAGGATGGTTGGGGGTTTAGGGTTTGAAGGGTTAGTGGGAAGAGTTAGGATTTAGAGGGTTAGGGAGAGTTCAGAGGATTATGAGGGTTTAGAGAGGTAGGAGGGTCAAGAAGGTCAGGGTTAGGAGGGTTAGGTTTTGAGGTTATGAGGGTTAGGATTGTTAGCTTTTGGTGTTTAAAGGGGTTAGGAGGTTTGGGAGTTTTGAGGGTTTTGAGTTTTAGGGGTTTTGAGAGTTTTTCCGACCATTTATTGCTTGGGTCTAATATTTTGAGCTCCGTATTTCTTCTTTCTACCTTTTATATAAGTAGGGGTAACCCGTGCACCGCACGAGAAAAAAATAAAAATTAAAAAATATCAACCATATAACATTTTAAAAACAAAAAATAATAAAATAATAAAAAATAACT
>JAOWBR010152128.1:6587-33372 GCA_028571145.1 Dionaea muscipula
AGGAGATTCAAGCTCGCAGTGTCGGAGGCGCCGCAGGAGGTCAAAGCACTATTCGACAGGTACTCTGAGAATGGGGTCATGACTGCCCATCACCTCCACCGTTTCCTCATCGAGGTACAGATGGAACATAAGGTCACGATTGCTGATGCTCAGGCGATTATTGATGGGCTCAAGGAGCTCAGGCACCCTAATGTCTTCATCAGAGGTGGACTGAACCCTGAATCCTTCTTCAAGTACTTGTTTGGTGATGGGAACCCACCTCTCCTTTCCAATCTCGGGGTAAAATACACAAAACATTTCATTTATTTAGATCTCAAGCAATAGTTTTTCAATTCGTTTGATGAGCTTTCTATTGCTTTTTTTTTCTTTTATGTAAAAGTGCAATTCTGATCCCTCGACTTATCTCGGCCACCGTTGTTTGTGTACCGTGGTATCTTTGGGGGGCAATTATCAAATGGGAAAGTCAATTTAAGCTTGTGAATGATGTTTATCAACTTGGATGCTGCCATATTTGTCAAGAATATGCAGTTTTGGTTAATAAGATCTTATGAATGTGTACTAGTATTTGCAGAAGTGCTATTTGTGGGTGCATCTTGTTACATCAGAGTACAGCTCTTGTTGGTAGTCTGTGTATCATTACACTTCTTGATTCTCGCACTATGAGGCACCAAATATTGTCCTCTGCTACATTTATGTATTTTGATCTGGTGGGTGCTTAATTTTGAAAAGACTAGTATGGGGTGATTAACTGAGCTTGAGCTTGCTTGTTTTCTGGGTAATGTCCTATTTCTTTTTTTTACTAGTTCGATTGCTCCTTGTGGACCATAGTACAACTTTGTATGTGCAATGGTTGGGTAACTTTTGCTCAACTGATGACACTTCTTTTCTAACGATCTTTCTTTGTTAGCATAAAGAAGATCTCTCCTATTGAAGATATAGATCTAATTAATTAAGTTACCCAAGTTTAATGTCGGACAGCACCTGGATGTTACGCGAGCGCTACTCAACTCAGGATTCATCTGTTCCTTAATTACTGTGTGCTTTGATTGAAATGTTTTGTGACTTTGAGCTGCATCACTATACACTATTTACTTTGGAGGGTTTTCATTTTCATGTAGTGGCTTGTAAATGAAATGTGAAAAGTAGAGATAAAAAAAAGTGAAAAGTAGAAAAAGTGGTGTAGTAAGGAAAGATGGAAGGTGCTCATTTTCACCATCCTGGAGGATATATGTGTCAAGAATTGTCAAAGAAACGAGAGAAGAATTGAATGTTTACTGTTCTTGGAACTTTTCTCGATGATCTCGATCTAAGCCCTAGGTTTACATATATAACCAATCATTCTAACTAACAACATAATCCTAGGAGAATCCTAGGAGTCGAGAATATTCTGCGAGAGAATATTCTATAGAATTTTCTCCTAAATCTCCGTTGCCTTCCTATTTTGGAGTTTGGCTGTTGTGAGGAGCCGTTTGGATTGAGGAGACGTCTAGTGAAGCAGACGAGCGAGGGCAGAAGTACAGCAGTTGAGCAGGGGCATACGAGTAGCGTAGACGAGCAGGGGCATGGCAGACGGATCCATTGACACCCCCCTCAAATTGATGCCGGGGAGTCAAACATCAATTTATCGATGAAAGGACAAATGACGAGCACCACGATCAAACGACTCTCGGAGTTCATGTGGACCAAACAGATCTCCTCTCAGAGATCTCTCAGGTGTATTGAGATTGGACGGTGATCGATTCCGACGATTGAAGATATATGTTCAAGGATTCTCTCTCATCTCTATTCACTCTTAATTCTTGTAGATTCGCTGGATTTGCTGTGAGTTGTTATGATTTCAATGAGTCTAATTACTTCTGTGTTAGTGCTTCAATTCCTCATCTGAGAGTTAGACCAAGCCCAGATTTAGAAATCTTACTCGTGCGCCTTCAACCCACGGTTCTTGAGGTTAGGTATAATCGTGTTAAGAATTGATGATTTAGTTCATCTGAACGAATGAAGTAAAGCTCGTTTGATCGACTTTTTCTGGTTGAACGTTGCTAATTGGGTTTGTCTTGTGCGTCAAGTGATTGGATAAGCTCGTGCCTGACAAGTACGTGGTTCGCTTGTACCAATTTCTTATACCTTGGGTGACCGATTCCTTGGGTAAATTTTGTGACTCCGATGGGTAACTGGTGGACCAAGCCGTGACCTCCCAAACCCAAACTTGATTCGTCTAGACTTTGATTTTTCGCAGTTGATTCCGGCATTGAGAGATTTACTCGAAGGCTCTCCAATCTCATTTGCTCGAAATCGGCATTACCGACTTCGGTTGATTACAGCAGTACACTGCGGTAGCTATATCTATCTTTACCGCCTTTTCTTTAATTTTACCGACTCTTTGTTGTTGATTACCGACACTTCACAACCCCCCCCCCCCAACCTTCCTTTACTTTCATTTCACGTTTGGATTGCTAAGTTCCACCTTCTCACAAGTCTCCGTGGTTCGACATCTTTGTTTGCCATTTGCTACTGAACTATAGTTCAAGTCTTGCGATAACCTCTTTATCTTTGATTCAGTTACCTGACTTTTAACGACGGGTTCGGTGCCGATCACTTCCGCTCACGTAAGAGAATAAACGAAGTCGCTATGTTAGCAATAATAATGCTTTTATGACCTTTATTATATAATTGGTCAATTTGTTGCACTTATAATGCAAAAATTCAAAGCATGTTCAGAAAATTGCAAGTACAGGATATGTAATGGTCAGTTATTCTGTGGTTTCAACTGTTACTGGTCACAACTGGTTCTCTAATTCTTAGTTGCTCACTGTTCTACTACGTTTGCAGGTACACCAAGATATGACTGCCCCATTGTCTCATTATTTCATATATACTGGGCACAATTCATATCTAACTGGGAATCAATTAAGCAGTGAATGCAGTGATGTTCCCATCATAGCTGCACTACAAAGAGGTGTAAGAGTGATTGAATTGGATATATGGCCCAATTCCAGAAAAGACAATATTAATGTTCTTCACGGGAGGTATATCTTTCCTTGTGTTTGCTCATGTATCTTTTATTTCATCGTTTTGCTCATGTATCTTTTATTTCATCTTTTTCGTTTACATAGCCATCGTTTTTAAGTTGTATCTCTATTATATATTTTTCGTGTATTTGGGATTTGGAAATCATTTGTTATTAGAATATGTATTTAATTCTTGGGGCCTTCCATCAAAGAATTTTAGTAAGATGGGGTCGCTAGAGTCTAGATGTCATGAATTTGGATCCTGTTATGCCCTATACTTCGCACATGCTGAGAGAGGGGGATGTGCATAATCGATGTTTTAAGCCTAAGGAACATTCACTTGAGGCGACATGTTAAGATACAAATATATATCTTGAGCTTTCTATCTTGAGTTTGAACTTTTCATAAGCATGATTCGATTTATCTCCAAAGTGGGGGAGAACAGACTTTTTTTTTTTTCAAAATTATTAGCATCACGTTCTTCCCCTCCTAGCTAGGCTGTTTATTAGCAACTATCCAGATCAAACATCCGAAGGTAGCTCCGTCTTGCAGAATATGAGGTTCTGTGATTTTTGTGTGCCATATGTAGTTTCTTCATATTGATGGTTGACTCATCCCCCAGAAAAGCATTTCCACATAAATGGAGCTATCTGTACTGTTTCCTTATTCTATTTAGTCCTTTTTTGACAAGCAAACTTGTTATTGTTACGAAAAGTAGCTTGCAAGATGCATAACACATGAGAATAATTCCTTCATGTCATATTTTGGTTGTAGAGTACCCTTTTTCAATCATTATCATCATCATTATCATTTTCATGACCACTTCCCATTAGGTTGTAGAGTATTATTTTCACGTCCCATTTTTCAATATAAAGATTTTATATATTTTTTTTTGTTTAAGAAATTGATTTGTATATTATATTTGTGAAAAGGGGGAGAAAAATGATGGGAAGATTTAGCCACTCTTAGAGGTTATCCATTGTATTTATACAAGTCCATAATGGGCCTTTACAATGGATCTAAAACAAGCTTTAAGGCCTGTAATTGTAAGTGAAATAATGGAAAAATCCACTTTTCTTCATTGACAAAAGAGTATATATATTACAAGTGTTAAATACCTAAATTTTCCTTACTAAGCCACACACAAACACATAATTCACAACACTCCCCCTCAAGTTGGAGCATAGATCAAATAAATTCAACTCGACTCCCTGCTAAAGACTTGGTGAGAATATCAGCAAGTTGGCCCATGGTCTTCACATGAGTCAACACAATATCACCTCCTTGGAGCTTTTCTCGTACAAAATGACAATCAACCTCAATATGCTTTGTTCTCTCATGAAAAACTGGGTTTGACGCAATATGGATGGCGAATAAACTGTCACACCATAACTAAGTAGGTCGAGGAGCTGGATATGGCAACTCATCAAGTAACTGTCGAAGAAAGGTAACATCACTGGTCAAATGTGTAAGGGCACGATACTCTGATTCCGCACTGGAGCGGGCAACAACCGGCTGCTTCTTACTCTTCCATAAAACTAGGTTTCTACCCATAAACACACAATAGCTAATCGTGGAATTCCTATCAAAAGGTGAACCTGCCCAATCAGCATCACAAAATTCCTTTATCCGACGATGCCCATGATCACTATATAGTAAGCCTTGACTGGGATGTTCCTTGATATATCTGAGAATGTGCAATGCAGTTTCCAATGAGGAGTTTGAGGATCAGGTATAAACTGACTCACAACACTCATAGAAAAAGCAATATCTGGACGGGTGATGGCAAAATAATTTAGCTTACCTCCCAACCGCCTATACCTGTCTGGATCATCACATGTCTCACCTTCTTCAGGTGCAAGCTTCATTCCAGAAAGCATAGAAGTATCACTCAGTTTCACGCCCATCATACTAGTGTCTCGAAGCAAATCAAGAGCATACTTGCATTGAAATAAGAAAATCCTACGCTTGCAACGAGCGACCTCGATGCTAAGAAAATTCCCAGACTCCCCCATGAGCAACAAACCCGGGAGGTTGCTCCACATAAACCTCCTCCTGCAGATCACCGTGAAGAAAAACATTATTCACATTCAACTGGTACAGGGGCCATCCAGAAGAAGCAGCAAGAGAAATGAACAAACGAATAGAAGTCATCTTGGCAACAGGAGAGAAAGTGTCAGTGTAATCAATACTGATAACGGATGAAAATCCTGTTGTCGCCTTGTGCGTCAAGCTTACGTCACAAGCTGTCAAATCAATCTAATCATGTTCTTCAGGTCGTAGGTCGTAGGTCGCTCAATCAGAAATCATGTGATCTACACAAAGGTAGCTCGTCAGAAAGGGTCCGAGGATGCTGTTTGGGATCCCTCTCCGATGCTAAAGTCAGTGCGGGGTCTTGAAAGATAGAAAATATTAAGAGAAAGCTGAAAATAGGTGAGACCTGAATATTTAGAATAAAATAATACCTTGAAGGGTATGGGGTATTAATAAGGAAACATTTCACATGAAGTGCCTATTTTACCCCTTAAGCCCACGAGGTGTCACATAACCAGTCGAACCACGTGTCATTCATCTAATGAAGAGATGTGTCAAGTTCCTAGTGATGCCATTTGTCAGTCTTTGAGTGGACCACGTGCGACCCGCGGTCTGGAAGATTCTAGAAGTATGATCCATTCTGAGCAATATAATCCACCTGTAAAGTATTTAATAATAATAAAAATAAGGTTATTTTTTTCAATTATCATTTGTCCCCCAAGTTCCATGTGATACGTACTTTAGGATCAGTATGGAGCTTTCCAGAGTTCTAATGATCTATGTTGCTCGATCTACAGTCTCTATATCTATCCTCCAAACCTAGGTTTGTGAATCCACGATCTTCGATACCTGATGCGTTTTTGCAACCTGTCCTTAGCATACTGAGGACTAAAATGTTCCAAATGTCAACCCTCGACCTTTTTAACCTATGGGGTGCGGCCAGAGAATGTATCAAGGAGTGGGATGCACAGATTGCTCAAATTGCGATCTGCGATCTACGAACTCCGATGTTGACAGTTGGCATTTGGTTTGACCTAGACCGGTCTATGCTTGAACCGGGTTGGAATGCATCCCGGTTTTTGAGGAAGCGTGTTGGAGAAGCTTTGAGTTGACGGTCTGGATTGCTCCGCCAATGGCGGTGACACGTGTCAGCCATCCAATGGTCGAACTGCGACCCCTCATCTCCCATCCTTCCCTATAAATAGCCGCATTTACCCCTTCGTTCTTTTCACCGTTGGCAATAAAAATTTCAGGTCGCACAACTCTCACACGTCACTCCATTCGCAGCAGTTTTCGCTTTTCAACGTAGCTCGCCAAGTCGCAGGTCGTCTTCCTAAACTTCATCTTTTATTCATGTCGACATCAAGTCTTGCTAGGTCATAGTCTATGTCAAAGTCCGAGTCCAACTCAATTGAGATCGCAACTCGCCCCTTACCTCGTCCGGTAGAGGAGTGTGCTAGGTCATGTGCATCAAGGTTAACCAAGGCCGAAATTGATGAGATTCGTATAATCTTCAAAATGCCTTATTGCGTGTTTACTAAGCCCGCGCCTTCGGAGATCTTTGGTCAGGACTTTCACGCGAGTGGCGTTCCTATTTTCGGAAAATCTGTAGGCCGGATGCAGAGGATACCGTTATCCTCTGCATCCCTTTTTCGTAGAGGTTTGCAATTTTTATAGGATATCTCCATTCCAACTCACGCCCATCTCTTGGATGTATTTATCCGGTTTTGTTGTCCTTTGTGCGGAGCTTGACACCCCGCCCTCTATAGCTGTTTTTCATTATTTTTTTCAATCTTAAAGCAAATAACACTCAAGAACCTCGGGGTTTTTACTACCTTTCCTCGAGAATGAATAAAAGGGTGATCTCTGAGATTCCTGGTAAAGTCCATAACTGGCACAGTCGGTGGTGCTGGGTTGACGGAGAGGCAAATGTGGTAACCCAACCCGCCATGTGGCATCGCACGGACTCTGGTAGGAACAAGGACTCAATCCTGAAGACCAACCATGAGGAGGATGTCATACGGCTTTTGGAAGCTCGGATAAACAATAATGACTTATGGAGGATGGAAGACCTGTGTACAGAAGAAAACTTCTACGTTGCCAAAGTATCAATGTACGATGTCACACGTCCTATTGGGGAGTTGCTACCCCACTGAGCCCATCGCAGACCCCCAACCCGTAGCCGTCGCGACCTCTTCTCGCCAAGCTAAGAGGCCGCAGCGGGCTAAGAAGCCTGCTCCCCGTAAATCGCAGAAAAGCCTGTTAACTCCGATGAAGAGTCCTTGATCATTCGTGAGGTCACGGCCGACCGAGAAGTGGAGGATGCACTTGGTGGATCGCATGACTCAGAGGAGGAGGATGACCAATGGATGAAGGCCGCATTTAGGTCTGATGACGAGTCCATAGGTCGTACATAGCATAAATGAAGTTCGTACTCTGGGTATAATATGTGTACTGACTTTCATTCTCCTTTTGTGCAGGGATGGCTCCCAAAAAGGACTTTACGTTTGGGAAGAAGAAGAAAGACGAATCCGGGAAGGTCGGGCATATCCCTCCTTCGAAGCGGGCTAAGATAACCCCTCAGTCCAATGAGGTAACTCTGGGAAGGCTATCTGCCACCCCTGTGCATGCATTTCCTTCCTCTGCCAATTGAGCGGTAGTGAACAGATTGCAAGACCTTAGGAGTGTCTAAAGAAAATCGCCCACGAGTTGATATTATGTACTTTACTCAGGTCGTTAACATTTCTGCTGGATCTTCTCCCCATCATGTTCAGAGGCTGACGGGGTTTGACGTACCCCCTACTGGTTCAAAAGATAAGGGGATCCGTAGCGGAGAACACACTCCCTTAGGAGGTCGCTCTCCGATGGGAGGCCGTACAGAGTCCGGAGGTCGCTTGAGCTCAGGAGGTCGCCAACCCATGGATTTGGGAAAGGGTGCATCTGGATCCTCTCTGGCTCCCCCTTCGATCCCACGGAACTTGATCTTTAACCTCGCTCCATCTATTGGGAATCGGCCGGAGGTTGGTAAAGGTCTTGATGTTAGCGATGTCAATGCAGTAGCTGCCACCCAGGCTCTGACGACCTCCTCCGAGAGCCGATATAGGAGTGATTCTGGGAAATGGAAGTTAGAGTGGCTGGTCAAGGATGCCTTAATTCATTACGCATGGGTAAAAAGCTTGTTCAGAAGCTCTAGCCCATTGTGTTGTCTTGTCTAACGTTTCCTGTTACAGGGACCTCTGCTACGCACTACCTAGCTCGTGCGGCCTTTGAACTAGATGCGGAGCCCGGTAAGGTGAATCAGCGATCTGAAGAAGCTAAGCGCGCACATGAACACCAACTCTAAGATGAGGTCGCGACTCGAGCTGTTGCTGAAAAAGCCTTGGCTGAGATGCGGAAGAAGTACGAGAAGATGAAGGGCTCCATGCAAAAACATGTTAAGAAGATCAAAAAGCTGGAGTCCGTCTTATCCAAACAAGAACAACAGATCATCAGCCTCAAGAGCTCGCTTAGAGAGGAGAAGGAATCATTAACTCACTGGGAGATGGAGGCTGGGAAGAACCTGTCCGCTCTAGCTGATGTGAAGCAGTAGACTTTGGGCAAGTACCTCAACTCTGATGCCTTTGAAGATGCGGCATATAAGAGGGCTCGTTCTAGGTATAAGCTTGGCTTCCATGCCTGTGTTGAGGTGGTGATGTCGCAGCTCGAGGTTGTTGCAGCTGCTGGGGTTACTCCCAACCTCTCCCGAAGGTCGCTTTGGTTGGGGAGTGACCCAGAGTTCGCTGACATCGGAGTTTATCCTCTGTGATCCGCTTTTGTTAGGGCAGAACACCCAGGTCGCACTGATGTCGCGTTGGACCTGCCCTCGGACTCAGAGATTGAGGAGGGTCAAGTCGCAGGTCGCACCGATGGCATCCAACAGGAGGATCCTGCTGCAAATCCGGTAGAATCCGAGCCCGCAGGTCGCTCCCCTCGTGTATCTACAGTAGGCGTAGAAAAGGCAGCTGATCCTTCAAAAGGAGATGATGCTCCTTTAAACGTAGATAGCTAGATATGTAATCTTAGCACTTTTTTCTGTTTTGTTGTACTCTTTTTAAAGTATGAATGGAAAGAGCAATTTGCTTAGCTTGTTTCCTTAATTTCCTCGAATACATCTTCATTCATGTGCATTCTTGGTCTCTTGCATGTTTAGAGGCATTTCATATCATGCACATCATAGTTGTGTGTAGATAGCCTGGTGTTCTGACACCAATAGAGCTATTGCATGTTATGATTTTAAACGCTATTTCACGATATATATAAGGTCAACCTGCTGTTCTTACACCAATGGAGCTGCCTTCTATCATATGTGCTTTTAGTCTACGGGTTCTTAATCTTATGAACCCGGGAAACCTCTTTGGATTATTAATCTTGAAGTCAGAATTTATCAACTGCATATATTCAAAGACTAACAAACGTAGGCTATATATTACAATCTATTGGTAAAACTTTCGAAGATGTTGTACATTCCAGGTTCGGGAGATAGCTCTACCATCAAGGTCTTCAAGGCGATGGGTGCCAGGACATACAACCTCTGTCACCCTGTAGGGTCCTTCCCAATTTACGGAGAGCTTTCCAACAGTCTCTCTTTGACTTTTGAACCTGGCATCCTGTAGGACGAGATCCCCAATAAGGAACTGACATCCTTTAACTCGTTTGTTGAAGAATTGAGCGGTACGTTGTTTATAAGCTGCCATCCAGATGGCGGCTATGTTCCTTAACTCTTTATGGTGGTCAAGATTCTGTCTTAGGTCTTGATCATTTAGTTCAGGAGAATATGTTTCAACTCTTAAGGAATGAAGACCAATCTCAACTGGAACTACGACCTCTGTCCCAAAGGTGAGGTTGAATGGTGTTTCCTCTGTGGACGCTCTTGGAGTTGTCCGATACGCCCATAGGATTGTTGGGAGTTCATCTACCCACTCTGCCCTACTTAGCGTCACCTGAGGTTTTAGCCCGTCAAGGATGGTCCGATTTATCACTTCTACTTACCCATTGCACTGAGGGTAGGCAATGGAGGCAAAGTGATGGGCAATTTCACACTCCTCGCAAAGCCTCTGAAATCTTTAGTCCTCAAATTGGGTGCCATTGTCAGAGATGATGACTCGTGGGATTCCAAAGCGACATATGATATTCCGCCAAAGGAAAAGCTCTACCTTTCTCCCTGTGATACGGGTGACAGGTTCTGCCTCAACCCATTTGGTAAAGTAGTCGATTGCTTCGAGTAGGAACTTCTTGCCTCCGGAAGCAAGTGGATAAGGACCTTGAATATCCATCCCCTAAGTAGCAAATGGACAAGAACTTGAAATCGGGGTCATAGGAACCGCTGGAACACGTATGTGTCGTGCATGCTTTTGACATGATAAACATCGTCGAGCAAGGGCTGAGGCCTCCTTAGTCATGTTTGGCCAATAATAACCTTATCGACGTGCCTTATGAGCTAAAGTCCTTCCTGCTTGATGGCCCCCACAGGCCCTTTCTTGGATCTCTCGAAGCACACTCTCTGCTTCTTTCTTTCCTAAACATCGAGCACATGAATGTTGGAAAAGTCTCCGATAAAGTCTGCCATTAATGACATGAAACCTTGCAGCAAGTTTGGGAAGCTTGCCATCTGTTGTTTAGCCAGTTAGAAGGTATTCTATAATTGGCGCTCTCCAATCTTCTTCTATAGGTGTAACCGGAAGGACTGTGGCTGCAGGTTGGATACTCCTTTGTGTTATACGCTCAACAAAGAGTGTCCTTTCAAAGCAGGCATGACCAATCTCCAAGCGAGACAGTGCATCAGCCCTCTTATTCCGTAATCTGGGAATTTTGATGACCTCTACAGATTCAAACTTGGTGATCAACTGTTGAACTAACTCCTTGTACTGCTCCATAGTTGATTTTTCAGTCTGAAATTCGCCGTTCACCTGACTTACTATGAGTTGAGAATCAGGAAAAAAACTTGTAGAGAGAAAATTTCTAACTCTCGGGCGAGCTTTAAGCTAGCAATTAATGCTTCATATTCGGCCTCGTTATTAGTAAGTGTAAATTCGAAGCGGAGGGAATACTCCACCACTACCACCCCCTCAGGGTTGGTTTAAACGAGACTGGCGCCACCTTTGCCCCTGGTAGATGATCCGTCCACATGTAGAACCCAAGGAATGCTGACAGGGGATCGGACAGAGAAACCTGTGCACTTGACCAGATAGTCTGCCAAGGACTTCCCCTTGATCGTTGGGCGTGGCTGATAAGTAAGGCCATACTGACTAAGCTCCACTGCCCACTTAACTAATCGTCCAGAAACCTCGGGGCGATGTAAAATTTGATGGAGCGGATGATCAGTCAAGACAGTAATAGGATGAGACAAAAAATATGGGCGTAGGCGGCGAAATGTAGTTACTAAGGCAAGAGCTAATTTGTTTGGTAATGGTAACGCTCCTCAGCCCCATGAAGAACCCTGCTAGTGTAAAATACCAGGAGTTGAGCGCTGTCAGCTTCTCGTACTAGGATCGAACTGACTGCAAATGGAGAGATAGCGAGATATAAGATTAATCGTTCACCCTACAATGGTTTAGATAAGAGTGGTGGGGAGCTGAGATATGCCTTCAGCTCCTCAAATGCTGCTTGACAAGGTGGAGTCCACTCAAAATCCTTTGGATTTCGGAGGATGCGGAAGAATGGCAACCCCTTCTCAGCGGACTTTGAAACAAAGCGGCTAAGTGCTACAACACGGCCTACTAGCTTCTGTACATCTCAAACAGTATGTGGAGACTGTATCTCTTTGATAGCCGTTAGCTGTGCAGAACTAGGCTCAATACCACGTTTTGAGACCACAAAGCCTAGAAATTTTCCGGACATAGCGTCGAATATACACTTCTTTGGATTGAGCTTCATCCCATAAGTGTGCAGAACGGCGAACGTCTGTGCTAATGCTACAACATGACCTACAGCCTCTTCACTCTTAATAAGAGTGTCATCAACATACACTTCGAGTAGTGGTTTGAATATGCGATTAACATGGCGTTGATAGGTGGCACCCATATTTTTAAAGCTGAACGACATGCGGGTGTAATAAAAGATGTCTTTTCTTCATTTACCTTGCACATATGAATCTAATGGTGCCCGGAGTAAGCATCTAGAAAGCTTAGTAGACCATGTCCCGAGGTAGCATCAACTAGTAGATCAATGCCCGGAAGAGGATAACTATCCTTCGGAAAGGCTTTATTGAGGTCCGTGAAATCTATACACATCCGCCACCTACCGTTAGCTTTTTTAACGATGACAGGATTGGCTAGCCAATCCGGATAAAGTACTTCACGTATTACGCCGGCTGTAAGAAGTTTATCAACAGAATCCTATACGACTTGATTAATTGCTGGAGCGAACCTTCTTTTATGTTGCTTGACCGACTTTACACTGGGATCAACACCCAAGTTATGTTCTGCTACCTCCCTTGGGATTCCTGGCATGGGTGAGGCTGACCATGGGAAGACATCCATATTAGACTGTAGAAATCACTCCATGGAACTCTGTATCTAAGGGTCCATCAACCCTCCAAGTTGCAGCTCATGGGTGATCATAAACAATGTAAAGGACGATGAAAAGTATTCCTGGCATTATCACTCCTTAAGGTGCATATAGGTGGAGAAAATTGTGTTTGTAGCTCAACACAAAAAAGCAGTAAAGATAAAGAATAACTTAGAACGATTTTTCATTAAAGATAATCAGATTATTCATGTCGTCATCCATGAATAGCCATTGATAAAAGAAACAAAATAAGGAAAACCAACATTTGACTCAATAGGATTAGGTCTCGAAACATCAGATTGGACTAACTCAAAAGGAGCAGAACCTCGATTATTGACTCTGACGCATAAGAGATTCTATGATGTTTAGCGAATTGACAACGCTCATAAAATACCTGAGACAAACATTGCACCTCAGGAGAAAAATGCTTTAGACTAGAAAGTGTTGGATGATCAACGAGACAATGTGGATCCAAAGCAGTGGTGGAGATATTAGGATAAGCAACGGTAGGTGATTTTGCTTCCAACATGTATAGTCCTCCTGATGTGCATCGACCTCTAACAATGGTCTTTCTCATCAAAGGATCATGTAACTCATAAGAATCGCTACAAAATACAGCATGTGTCAAAAGAACAAGAATATTTAGTTGAAGAATGTGTTCTCATTCACTTGATGATCGGTTCCCTTTCTTTGCCCCACTATATATAAACTTTATATCACATACTTAACTGAATATTCGCTGTAAACAGATCCTATACATGAGATCAAATCATATCCTATACAATAGTGTTATGAGTCTTGATCCATTAGGGGTATTTTGGGTATTTGTAGTATATTAACCTATTTGCCAATGAATGAGAATGAGGAATTTCCCATTACTTTCTCTACATGGTATCAGAGCCAAGGGAAACCAAAAGACAAAAACCCTAAGCCCACAACTGTTCACCGCCGTCGGCCACCATCGTCGGCGATCGCCACCACGCTACCCACATGCCGGCGACCTCCACCAACCCACTCCCGCGCACCGGTTGCGCTCCAACCACCTAAGTTAATGTAAAACCAAAGACCACCACAACCCATTTCCTTCTTCAGATTTGCTCCAAACCACTTAACCCATCATCAATCCAACCAGATAGGGAGGTCGGGAACGCCGAGTTGCCGCTAGGAGACCCGACCATTTCGCCGACAGACGCGCCGCCCACACACGGCCACACGTAGTGTGATTTCCTCTTGGCAATTTCATGCCCTCGTCCGTCTGATCATTTTTTCCTATGGCCTTTGCTAATTCCAACTATTTCCTTGAGTTTTTAAGGATTGATTGTGCTATGCTCCTTATACTTTGCTCTCATTATTGATTGGATGCTTCATTCTTCCTTGGGTGGTCCTCTGTGTTGGCCGGATATGCTATCGGTCTATGTTATTGCTTTGTTCGTCAATGAGATTTGTCTGATTCCTTATTCATCATTTGAGAGCTCATTTGGCTTGCTGTTTCTCATTGGATTTGATCCGATTAGTGCTTTCCTGCTTTGTTGAGCCAAAAGACATCCCTTCTGAAGCTTTATGCATGGTTGTTTGATCTCGGTCTGATAGCGATTTGTATCTATGCTGCTCATGGACTTCGATTCACTGATTTTCACTACCAGTATTGATTTGATTTTCTCTTCTGGATTTAAGAGAGGCTTTCCTTTGACAGCGGCCGAGGCACTCATGGCTGCATTATCTGTTGGCACTGTGGTTGTATGGGCCATGTATGCCGCCAGTGTTGGCAGTTATATGGTCACCCTCCTATGGTTACCTGTGGGATGAACCCGGTTCAGCCTGGTCCTTCATTGGCTATCTATGCCCATTCACCTCCATCAATTCCATCAGTTCATTTCGTCGCACTTGTCACATTCTCCTAAAGATTAGATCATTAACTCTCGAGCGCTCGATCAATATGACTGGTACTCTCGGTCTGCTACAGGAGTACTCCTCTACCTCTTCTTATCCTTATGTCTGAGTCATTAATGACCCTTTTGTACCGGTTTGGGGTGTGGGGACTATCTCTCTAACCCCTGCCTTGACCATTTCATCTATTCTTTATTTGCTTACCCTCTCCTTTAATATGTTATCTGTTAGTGCATTGGCTCGAACTTATCATTGCCGATTTGTTTTTCTTGCTGATTCTTGTGAGTTTTAGGATCTTTCGACGAGCAAATCTCTTGGTCGAGGCCATCGTACCCCAGATGGAGTTTAGATATTAGACGTTGAGTCATCCAGTTTGGCTTGTTCATAGGTTTCCTCCACCATTGTTGATCTTCATAATCGTTTTGGTCATTCGTCTCTTTCTAGCCTCAAAAGATTGTGCCCCGAGACTCGGTCCGTGTCTCAGTTATTTTGTGAGTCTTGCCAGTTTGCTAAGCATCATAGAGCCACATATCTACCTTAGAGTGATACACGAGCTTCAGCTTTTTTTGCGTTGGTACATTTTGATATATGGGGGTCGTGCTCGGTCCAGTCTCGTGTAAGCTTCCGCTATTTTGTGACCTTTGTAGATGATTATTTCCGCATGACGGCTATATTTGTTGCGATCTCGTGATGAGCTGTTTTCTATCTTCTCCGCCTTCTATGCTGAGATTCATACACAGTTCTCTATTCCTATTCGTATGCTTCAGAGTGATAATGCTCGTGAGTAATTTTACTGCTTTGATGACTCAGCACGATATTATTTATCAGTCTTCTTGTCCTGATATCCCCCTCAGAATGGGGTTGCGAAGCGTAAGAATCGTTATTTGTTAGAGGTAACTCGCATTCTTATGTTTCAGACTAGGGTATCTTAGATCTTTTGGAGTAAAGCAGTATTGACTGTTATGTATTTGATAAATCAGATGTCGTCGTCTGTTCTTCAGGGGAAGATTCCCTACCGAGTGTTATTCCCTCATCAGCCTCTACATTCTATTGCCCTTGCGGCTCTTTAGGTGTACGTGTTATGCACGAGACATTCAGCCCGACCTTACGAAGCTTGATCCTAGGCCTCTACGATGCATCTTTTTGGGCTACTCCCGTACGCAGAAGGGGTATTGGTGCTACTCTGCTGATTTACGGTGTTTATGTATCTCTGTCGATGTTATGTTTGATGAGGCTACACCTTTTGTTTCTTCTTCTTCCTCACCTGGGTCACCATTAGAGTCTGTGTCCGTGGATGATATTCTTGTCTATGAGTTAGTTCCGATTGCACCAGTTCCTCCACTAGCTTCTTCATCTGGTCCGCCGATTTCTTTGCCTCTCCAGGTTTATAGTCGCGACCATTACCCTGTGATTTTTCGGGGATTCGTAGATGCTCCTACGCCTCTCGTAGCTGTTCTTGAGCCGGCCCCCACCGATCCTTCGTCATTGGACTCTTTGTCACCTGATTCTTTGTCACCTTCTTTGTCACCTGATTCTGTGTCACCTGCTTCTTCCGATTTGGATGTTCCTATTGTCCTACAGAAGGGCCAGAGGAGTTGTACTACATATCCTCTTTTTGCTCATATATCATATGTTGGAGTTTCTCCTTCCTTGCAGGCGTTTATCTCTGCTTTGGACTCTGTCAGTGTTCCTAAATCATGGTTTGAGGCTCTATCTTCCCCAGGTAGGCCATGTCTAAGGAGATGGAGGCCCTTGAGGCTAATCAGACTTAGGATCTTGTTCATTTGCCTCCTAGGAAGAAGGCTATTGGTTGTAAATGGGTCTTTGCTGTGAAGGTGAAACCGGATGGTTTTGTTGCTCGTCTTAAGGCCCGCCTAGTGGCCAAAAGATATGCTCAAGTACATGGTCTTGATTACATTGATATATTCTCTCCTATCGCCAAAATGGCATCTATTTGTCTTCTGATTTCTCTATCTGTCTCCTACTATTGGCCTTTGTATCAGTTGGATGTGAAGAATGTCTTCCTTCATAGGGATTTGATTGAGGAGGTGTATGTAGAGTAACCTCCTAGGTTTGTTGCTAGAGGGAGTGTGTAATCTGAAGAAGTCTTTATATGGGCTTCGGTAGTCTCCTCGGGCATGGTTTGGACGGTTCAGTTATGTGGTCTTAGATTTTGGTCTACGACTGTCAACAAAAGACCATTTGGTTTTCTATCTGCATTCCAGTGACGGATGTATTTTTCTTGTGGTATATGTTGATATTGTCATCACTGGTAGTGACAACATAGGGATTGCTTCTTTAAAGACGTTCCTTCTGAGTCATTTTCATACCAAAGACTTTGGTTTTTTGAGGTATTTCTTGGGGATTAAGGTGTCTTGCTGTAAACGTGAGATTTTCTTGTCCCAACGTAACTATACTTTGGACTTACTGTAGGATACTGGTATGCTTGGTGCTAAGCCAAGTGACACTCCGATGCTTCCTCGGATGAGACTTTTTCCTGAAGAGGGTGCTGTGTTGGATGATCCAATTAGGTACATACGCTTTGTGGACAAGCTGAACTATCTTGATATCACTCGCCCTGATATTGCTTTCTTAGTCAGTGTGGTCAGTCAGTTTATGTCTGATCCTCGAGTTCCTCACTGGGAAGGAGCTGAGCATATTCTCTAATATGTGAAGGGACATCCTAGTCGATGGCTGCTCTATAGTGATTATGGTCACAGACGTATTGAGGGTTTCTCTGAGACAGATTGGGCTGGATCACCCTCTGATCGGAAATCCACCAGTGGCTATTGTGTCTTTGTTGGCGGCAACATGGTTTCATGGAAGAGCAAGAAGAAGTTCCTTGTAACTAGATCGAGTATTGAATCTAAGTATCGTGCTTTAGCTTATTTGACTAGTGATGTCGCCTATCTCCATTATGAGTTGGAGTATCCTGCCTCAAGAACTGCTCAGTTGTGGTGTGATAATCAGGCTGCCATACACATTGCTTTCAATCCGGTTTTCCATGAGTGAACAAAGTATATTGAGGTTGATTGTCATTTTGTACGAGAAAAACTCCAAGGAGGTGATATTGTGTTGAATAATGTGAAGACTACTGATCAATTTGCTGATATTCTCACCAAGTCTTCAGCAGAGAGTCGAGTTAAGTTTATTTGCAACAAGTTGGGCATAATTAATATCTATGCTCCAACTTGTGGGGGAGTGTTATGAATCTTGACCCATTAGAGGTATTTTAGGTATTTGATACTTGTAGTATATTAACCCCTTTGCCAATGAATGAGAAAGAGGAACTTCCCATTACTTTCTGTACAAACAGAATTGCTAACAGAAAGAATCAGGAAGATTGAGTAGAATGGAGTTTGAATTTTGAATCCCAAGATCACAGTTTCAGCATCCTTTCTTCATATAACCAAAATCCCATGATTATAGCGATCAATCGGGTGGAGTGCCTTAGAGGCGGCAGTGTGGGAATGAGATCAGCACTGGGAGTGGGATCAGGCGCCAAGGGAGGAGTTGAGGTGCAGATGTGATCGCCTCCTTCTGTTTGCGTCGAGTGTAAACTAACCCAGGTTTGTAATGAAGAGTCTCCATTGGCGTAGGCTGTGGATCATCAAAATTAGGTAGAATACAATGGGGCGATTGGTGTTTTTGTTTATGTGTAAGGTACAAAAATTGTGTCTCAAAGAATATCACATTCCTCAAAGTCCAGAATTTTCGACTATGTCAAGAAATTTTTGAAAAGCTTCGCAAGAAATAGATCCAAGTGAACCTGCTAAAGTCATCCATGAATGTTACAAAATATTTGTATTGAGCATGGGACATCACTATGAATTAGATGAAAGCATCTGTGCAAGGAACATCATGGGTAGGAAAAGGAAGAGTTTTGCTTTTACTTAATTTGCAAGTTTCATAATCTTACTTGATCAAAAAAAAAAAAAGTTTCATAATCAAAATCAATATTTTGAGAAGGAGAGGTATTTTCACTATCACACAACCCAAATTTAATCATTGACCGAAGAGCACTAGGGCTAGGATGACCCAATTTGTGATGCCATAGACTACATTTATTGGTGACAAAAGCCATAGCCTACATTTATTGGTGACAAAAGGCAAAAAGGAAGACTGCGTTAAAAGCCCTAGGTACATTGTTTATGCGCCAAAGAAATAGGCGTATACACTTAGGCACCTTCGCGATTATTCTCCACCCGATCTTGTACAAGACAACCAGAAGGGGTAAATGTAACACGACAATTATTTTCAACCAACTGCCTGTTAGAAATGAGTTTGGCAGATAAATCAGGAGAATAAAAAACTTGCTGTAATGGTATGGAGGGTACATCACTGATACCAATAATGGAGATTTGATTTCCGTCGGTTGTTTGGACTTTGGTATCTTCATCAAGTTTGTTTAGGTTGACTAGTTGATGACAGTCATAGGTTATATGGTTGGAAGTTCTGGAATCGAAAAACCAGGGACTGGATGTTTTTTGAAGAGATTTACCTGTGATACCAAGAGCAGAGAAAGCAGAGAGGATCATCTGTTGGGTATTTTTGGTGGTGATAGGTGTTGTGGCAGGTGCGGTTGGCTGTGAACCCAAGTGGCCGGCGGCGGGTGCTATGATGGTTGGAACGATATGCTCAGTAGAAGTATGAAGTGCCCTCTGTTGCAGATTGGCTGGCCGGACCCTGCATTCCATGATTATGTGTCCCTTTTTCTTACAATAATTACAAAACTTCTTATGACATTGGCTCGCAATATGACCAAATTCTTTGCAGCTGTAGCATTGGGTCATGCTCTGTGATGGTTTTTCCCAAGTGGGCCTAGTTTTTAGCCTATGATTTTGACTGGGCTTCTGGAGTTGGGCTTGTTGGCCCAAGTTTTGATTTTCTTCTTCAGGCCCAAGCTCTATTTTTTTGTCCATCATCATTCTTCAGCTCCAGCAGCAAGGCATGAACAGAAGCAGGAGCTTCACCAGCTTCTTCTTCCAGCTTCATCTTCTTCCTTTGAGGCGGTTGAAGATCAATCTCCACCATCCACGTGGATGGCCTTGATTTCTCCGGCAGTTGAGAAAGATTCTTTTTGATGTGTATATATAGTTAGGGTTGTTCATTGTATTTCTTTGAAGTTGAAACCGATTATCATTTGGTGGTTGTAGCTTTTGGTTTCTTCTTCCATTTTCTTCCTCTGTTTCTGTTGATAATAAACAAGTTTCCAGTTTGTTTTTCTACCACCAAATTCGAGTGTTTGGAGGATTAATTCCTCACATGCTCAAGTTTCTTCCGGCTGGCTTCACCTGAATAGAATAGGCGAGATTGAGGGGACTTGATTGGCTATTGTTTTGTTCCAAGGTGGCTTGTGTTAAAGTTCTTCGTTCCTGCATAAGAAGCTCATTCAAACACTCATCCAAGGAAGGCGTGGGAATGCAGGCTAACAGATTTGTGTGAACCAGTTCACACTCACGGCGCAACTTCATCAGAAACTGGTCTCTTTTGCTAGTCTAATGAATAGTCTGAACATCCTTAAGAGAACCTGCAGGAACTGTATCCATAGATGCTGGAAAGTTCGTGAAAAGATGCTACACTTGCCAAGTATCTAAAGGACTATGCCAAATTACTGGATTCTATATGCCTCTACCTATCCCTAACAACATTTGGGATACTTGTCTATGGATTTTGTTCTGGGTCTTCCCCGAACCCAACGAGGGGTAGACTGTATATTCGGGGTTGTTAATAGGTTATAAAATGGCCCATTTTATTCCATATCATAAAACTTCTGATGCATCACATGTGGCTCGGCTATTCTTCCCAGGGGTGGTGCGACTTCATGGACTAAGACCATCACTACTGATCGAGATGTAAAATTCCTTAAGCCATTTTTGTTTTGGGGTGATATTATGGGGGATGTTCGATATTTGACTTAAATATACCTCCATCACACATCCACAGTAATCGAACCTTGGGAAACTTAGTTAGAAGCATTTGTGGAGATAAACCAAGGCAATGGGATCATGCTCTTCGTCAAGCCAAATTTGCATACAACAATGCTGTCCATAGTGCTACTGGAAAGACCCCTTTCTCGATAGTGTATGCCACTCCTCCTCCTCGACATCTTGTGGATCTAGCTCACCCATCACCAGGCTCGAAGGGAAGTACAACAGCAAAACGTATGGCTACACAAACATAGACGGTTTATGAAGAAGTAAAACACAAGCTAAAAGAAGAAAGCTGCTGATAAACACAAGCGATTGAAATTCTTCCAAGAAGAGGAATTTGTCACGATGTTCCTGCGTAAAGAGCGATTCCCTGTGGGCACCGGCACTTACAACAAGCTGAAAATTTCCTAGATCCTGAAGAAGATAAGTGATAATGCATATATTATTGATGTCCCTGATGTGGCAGATCTCTTTGAGTATCCAAGATAGACAGCCCGAATTTAGAATAGATGCCCAAATTTAGAACATGAAGATAGAGGCTCAATTCAGAATTAGCATTATCTGTTATCATTATTATCTTTATTTAGATAGATTATATAGCTTCTTTTTTAGACAGATGCATATTGGCTATAGAAAGAAATTTGCCATAGATATATTTCCATATCGTTGCTTCATGCTTGTTCTATTTAAGCTAATCCGTGCGCGAATTGCGACTCGTGGATTTAACTTTTAAGTGTTTACATCGTCCACTAGAACACTATCTAGTCCTTTACATTTTCCATCCCGCATTAGATTAACTTTAAAGTAAAATGCAATTTTACGAATTGAAAATATGTTGTGGCTGCCGTGAAACACTGTGCCACCTGCAACACCTCACACCTCACTTCAGCAATGCCGTGGCTGCAATTCCAATTGGTACTGTTGATTTTTTCCATCAGTTCAACCAATGCCAGTTGCCATATTATAAAACATAACAGGCTTCAACAAAACACTGTGCCACCTGCAACTCCTCACACCTCACTTCAGCAATGCTGTGACTGCAATTCCAATTGTTACTGTTGATTTTTCATTTTTTCCATCACTTCAATCAATGCCAGTTGCCATATTATAAAACATAAAATGCTTCTTTTTCGTATGGATGATGTGCCTCACTCTTGTCTAAAGGACGATTTCATGGAGTGCAAGACCAACGGTTCCAGGAAACATGTAATTTCATGGCAAAGTATTATTGTCCTTGATGGTCAAATTTATGATAGTTATGTCATTCAAGCCAAGCTAGGGATTATAGCTTTCTTAAATACTGCTTCTTGTTAAGCAAAAACTGGCCCAACGAGGCTGAATCTATGACATCCAACTAAGGGCTACAGCCTCAAAAACAATGCATATTTGGGTTGCCTATCAGTTAAGTATTATTCCATGTTTACCAATTTCATTTTTATTACTAGTAGAGTTGATATTTATTGAGTATTTTGCTTTATTGAGTATCCAAGTATCATCTGATGGAATGAGTTTCTCGATCAGGACCCTGACTACCCCTGTTGAACTTATTAAATGTCTGAGATCCATCAAGGAGCATGCCTTTTCTGCATCCAATTACCCAGTTGTCATAACACTTGAAGACCACCTTACCCCAGATCTCCAGGCCAAAGTTGCCGAGATGCTTATTGAGACATTTGGGGACATACTATTTTTGCCTGGCCCAGAAACATTTCAGAGGCTACCATCTCCCGAGTCCTTGAAGAATCGGATAATTATATCAACCAAGCCAGCAAAAGAGTACCTTGAGGCCAAAGCGTACGAGAAGGACGATTCACAGCAGGGAAAGGATTCAGCAGATGAAGAAGCTTGGGGGAACGAAGTTGCAAATCCTAAGCCTCAGTTTCCTGCAGATGATAAGGTGCATAGTAGTGTGTTAATTTTTCATTTAGTACACTCTTGATTGAGTTCCTCCATTGCTCATCTCAACATATCTAGAATGATGGCTTGGATGAACAAGACGGCGATGACGAAGAGAATGATGTGGACGATGGTGATACCAAGTTGCAACTTGTTGCACCAGAATACAACCGTCTAATTGCCATTCATGCTGGGAAACCCAAGGGTGGGCTAAAGGATGCTCTAAGGGTGGATCCTGAAAAAGTGAGGCGCCTTAGCTTGAGCGAGCAACAGCTTCAGAAACTTGCTATTCATTATGGAAAGGACATGGTCAGGTATGTGATATATTGTTGAATCTTTACCTATGAGAAAGGCCCCATATAGTTTAGGTCTCCCCTTTCATTTGATTGGATGTTTTGAAAAGGGCTATTGTTTCCGAGTATGTGAAATTTTATTCTTTTTGCTCTTACTGTTACTTTTATATTTTATTTATCATCAACGAGTTGCACTTCCGCTTTCTTTCTCACCACTTCCTAAAAGATGGCATTTACTGTTGCTAACCAATTCAGCTAAAGATGATAGGGAAAAGCTGTACTAACTTTGACTATATTTTTCTGCTTTATTCACGTACTTTGCCATTGATTTCTCTAGCTTTCACTCTCTTTTTTATTCTTTTCGATCTATTTGTGGTATTTACTGTGGCTAAGAACCAATTCAGCTAAAGATGATAGGGAAAAGCAGTACTCCTTAACTTTAAATTTTTCTGTTCTATTCACGTACTTTTCCATTGATTTCTCTAGCTTTTGCTCTCTTTTTTATTCTTTTCGATCTATCCGTGGTACCAATTCTCTGATTTACTAGTTCTAAGGACTTTGTGATGAAGTAGATATCCTTCTTGCTTGATATTTCTAGAGAAAATTAGGCTGCGTTTGGTTTACTGCGTTTTCTGTTTTCTGTGTTTTCTATTTTGTAGAAAACAGAAAACACGTTTGGTTTGAATTTTCTGTTTTCTGTTTTCTAAAAACAGAAAACAGTTTTTAGTTTAAAATCTTCAAAATGCAGAAAATGACAAAATTGTTTTCTGTGTTTTCGACGGAAATTCTCAAAACACCCAAAACATAGAAAAACTCAAGGCCCGACAAATTACAAATTATAAATCATAAACCAAACACGTTTTCTATTTTCTATTTTTACTGAAAACTAAAAATTCAAAACTCAAAATTCAAAACTCAAAATAAAAAACGGACAAACCAAACAACCCCAAAGTGAAGCTAGGCATTCTATTTATATAATGGTTAACAAGATAAAATAAGCCCAACATAAACCAACAAAGCCCAACACTCACAACAGCTCTCATTACTCCAAGGGATATATATAGCTTAGTTAGTTAATACGCATATTATTCGCGTACATACGAATTTTTGAAAAATACTCCCGTATTCCGTATCGATGTGAAAGATACGGAAAAATTCGCGTATTTTTGAATCTAACCGTATTTTTCAATAATACCTGTTTTATTGAAAAATACTTTTGTTTTTTGATAAAAAAAAATCAGCCCATATACTAATTTTGACAAAGAAAATATGTTATTATCCACTTATACAAGTTATATACTTATATATACAAAAAAAAAGTAGTTTAGTTTCGATTCTTATTTTGAATCTTGAGCCATAACCATATGATTATTTGAATCATTTATCAGTGATGCAGCTTTCAAAAAAAAAAAATTACATAATAACCATATTCAAGGTAAATAATTTGATTCAATTTGGTATTGTCTCTTCCCTCAATTTCTTTTTTTTTTTTTATTTTGCTCGATTTTGCATGTTTAACCATTTTTACTTTTAGGATTCTTGATGATTTATTAATCGATTTCAATATTTGATTTCCTTTTGTAATCTAAAGCTAGTGTTTTATAATATTAATGGTATTGATATTATATTAGTCAAATTTTTTATTCTAGTGTATTTGAAAATTTAAAAATATCTAATATTGAAAGAGTTTATGTTTTTAATTTCTAATTTTTAAAAAAATTATATTTTTGCTATCTACTTTTGATAATATATATAGTTAGTTTGTTAATTACATTTTCTATTATTTTAAATCCTATCTGTCTATATATATACACACTATATTTTTATAGTATTTTTCTATCGAATTTTTCAAACTTAAAACGTACTATACCCTTACGTTTACGTATATGTTTTTTAAAAACTTGCGTTTTGTTACTCGTTTTTTAACCCATACTTTTAAACAAAAACCGTATAATATAGGTGCGTACGTATTAACGTTTAATACTCGTCCCGTATTTTACTAACTAATATATATAGTACATAGACAAATTATTTTAACTACCCTTCACTCACAACAGTCTCCTTAGCTGGAAACATCAATAGTGTAGGTTGGGAGGAGAAGAATTACTTGTTGAGCTTATTTAGTTTGGACTTGTGCAAAAAACATAGATTGCCCTAGTTTCAATTGTGTCGGGGAAAAGAACATGAGCAATTTTTACCATTTGGTGAAAAGAAGTATCTTGTGTATCTTGTGTACCCACTTCAGTTGAAAAGTATGCTTCTAATTTATAAATTTCAAATAGTCATCATTGGAACTAATTATGCAAGATCATACAATAAAAACAACACGACCACTTCCTACTGAGTAAGGTTGGCTATACATATCCGTAAGATACATGCACATAATCTGACAATTATAATACGTTGACTATCAGCTACCTAATACGCATTGCCCTAATCTAAATAGAAGATTAGATTTGAACTAAATATAATAATATACAAAAATATATAGCAGTAACAATAACAACAAACAATAGAACAATATATATAACAATAACAAATATATATATGTAACGTAATTTTAACATATGATAATGGATAACAATGTATAGTAACACAACAATACACCAATCAAAAATCCACAGACATATACAAAATAAAGACTCGACCACACCCAATAAATCATAAATTCAACACCTAAACTATACTACAGTAATCATGTACTGACGTACGATAACTCTACAATATTACATACCTTTTTTCGCAACTAGTAAACGAAACTATACGTATAGCATTCCCAATCAATACTACCAACTTGAATAAGGATCTTCTTATGATCACAAAAGAGTAAAATATTCAATTTCCTTATTTCAGTAATTGATATTCGAAATCTTACTCACTTTTTATGATCACAAAAGAGTAAAATATTTAATATAATTATTCACTTCTTATGATCACAAAAGAGAAAATTATTCAATTTTAATGCAAGAAGCACGACAAACTTGCATATTAACCATACCCAACTAACAAGGAAAACTTCCACCCTACATTCCCACTCTTCTATTAGATTGCACAAATCTACATACATGTAAATCCGCAGCAGCAAGGCAATCGCAACCATCAAGTAAGCATCTAAAAAGTAGCTCAATTCAAGAAGCACATCCTTCTTTACTAAATATTACAGATGAATTTGACCAAATAAAAACTATAAATGCAGGAACCTTGTGCCATCACCTTCAACAAGCATTTCTACACCAATGAATGCAACCGTTTACTCAACATTTCAGCACATGGAAAACCATGAGAAAATTATACACTGGGAGAGTTTATAGATCTCCAATTCTGGATTTAATGAAAGAGTGCAGCAGTTGCATTACTTACTACAAAGTCCAGCATAATGGTGCCATGTAAAACTCACAGACTAGACAACAAGGAATGACCGAAAGAAAAACACACTGCTGAATAGCAACAGCAACATCCTGACAGTATTAACAAAGAGAACAGGAAACGTAAACAATACAAATATAATGTAACTAAAATGTGGACTGACCTCAACTGCATCAATTGCTTCAGTAGAAGGAACAACATGCAATACTCTGCAGAGAAGAGGCAGATAAGTAAAGAAGTACAATCAAGGATTAAGGAATAGGTAAGCAATTGTATTATTAGGTTTTAGCCTGGTAGAGAAAAGGCAAATAAGTAAAGAAGTACAATCAATGATTAAGGAATAGCTAAGCAGTTGTATTATTAGGTTTTAGCCTGGTAGATAAGAGAGAATTTCATAATTCCCTTGACATTAAAGATCCTAGACCTTGATTATGCTCCAACGGAAAACTCATTCTAAATGTTAGGAAACACCAGATACAAAATTATATATAAAGTAATCTGTAATAAACTTATATAATTAAAAAGTAAAATCGACACACAAATAACATAGGCTTAAAAGGGCACCGGCAAATCATATGGGACCCTTCAACAAATAATATCGGGTCAAAAAGGTCCAAGGTTGTCATCCCAAGAGGTGCACAGCCTGCAATACTCCAATGGGCTTAAGGCCCAACTGAAAATAGCACGAGCCGACTTGGAGTAGGAGATGACGACCTGCTTAGAGTAGGGAGATCCAGCGCAACACTAGGCTGATCTGAAGATCCTCGACCTTGGTACTTATGACCTAGTACTTGGGTTGGATTGGATGAAGCAGTTCGGCCCC
>JAOWBR010152129.1:0-22507 GCA_028571145.1 Dionaea muscipula
CAGCTGACGTTGAAGATCCTCAATCATCACGTCTGCCTCTTCTAAACGCAGACGTGATGCTAACAAATCATTCTTCAGCTCAAATACTTCATGAACCTTCTCAGAACATTGCATTTAGGAATTCTCTAGGGCTGCTTTAAGCCCTGCCACATCCCAACGTCTGCTTTCTCTTTACTTCACAATGGTTTCTGAAATCTCTCCAACTTTTATGGACAACAAATTGTTCTCAATTTGAAGATCATCTTTCTTTGATTCCATTCTATTACATGAGAACTTGAGATTATTTATTGTCATCTTCATAAGTTGACGATCCATTCTCAAGTCATCATTCTTTCTTAAGAGTTTGGCAATTTCACGTTTGAATCCATCTATAATCTGCATAAAACCATTTGTGATTGAGATAAAAACTCAAATGTAATATTGATCAAAAAAAAAGGGGGACAAGGAGCAGCACGCATTTAAAAGATGAAAACATTCATTGCTCAATAACAAACATCTAAGCATATATAACCAAATGTTTTCAAGTTACATCTCCACTAACTTACATTAGGTACTTGATCAAAAAAAACTTACATTGGGTTGGGGAGAGGGGACATTCTGCCCTGACAAAGGGGGAGTAAATGTAGGAACTTGAGAAGGAACGTCTGATGCATACATTGAAGGAGCTTCGGAGGTAGTGATAGGAGGAGTCGGACGTACAACCTTGACAGTGCAAGGAGGATCTAAGGGTACGTCTGCTTCTATTCCCCATTCCTTGATGAACTTCTTTGGGTCTGCCTCATAATCTTCAGACCAGACGGTAGGCTCACCCTCAATTGAAGGGATGGGTTCTTTTTCATAATTCACCTTGGGATTAATCTTCATCTTCTCGAGCTCGGGAATCAATTCACCACCATCCATTAGAAGTTCCATAATTGAGCGATTTCGATCTTGAAGTCATTCTGAAGCACTGAAGCAAACGCCCCATTTAATTTTGTGCTGCATTCATCAGAGCTAAGATACTCCCTGACCGCCTCCTTCCTTGCAAATTCCAATTGTTTTGGCAGACGTGCCTCAATAACTTTTCTCTTCTCCTTCATCTGACAAAACAAAGGAAGAAGTAAGTAATCTTTTTCCATACGTCAAGGAATAATTTGCAAAGGAGACGTGTTATACCTGAGCGAGACACGTCTGCAGCTTCTCATTTTCTTCCTTTCTCTCCTGCAGAGAAGTATCTAAATCCATCTTCCTTTTCAGTAGCTCTTGATGTTTTTTGTAAGATGCTACCAATTCACCCTCCTTCTTTTAATTTTCCTCCTTCTCCTTCTCTAGTGCCGCCTACAGCTCTTTCACCTTTTCCTCCAACGTCTGCCCTTTTCTCTTCTCCCCCTCCAAAGCAAACTTCATCTCTTCATACTTATTCTCCGGCTCTTCATTCTTTTTCTCCAACGTCTGATTCTCCCCCATAATCATGTCCACGTCCGCCTTAATTTGTGAGGAGACTTCAAACGTGAAGTCAAGCTCAAACTTCAATTCTTTGATCTCTGTTTCCAAAGCATATTTCTTAATAAAGTAGGATAAACGTTCAGAATGAAGAATTAAGGCAAACGTTAAACCAACTTAATCACAAACTAAAGTTTACCTCTTCCTTTAACCTATCAATCTTTCTGCACCTCCGTTCCTCAGTTCTAACAGCGAAGAATAAAACATCTCCCATAAGAAGTGACGTCTGAAAATAAAAGGGATCATGTCATGATAGGATCAATCAAGGAAAAGAGAAATCTTAAAACATTCCCTAAGAAAATCTTACCTCAGCCATATTTCTACACAAGATGGCACATTTATGTTTCAGAGGGAGTCTGCGCATGGATCTGATAGTTGTAGGAGTGGCAGCTCCCATCAAAGAATCCATGCATCTTCTTACTGTATGGCGTGAGGGAACATTTAACCTATTGGGAGCAAAGAGGGATCTTTCCCTATGACTTCTCTTAGAGGAAGACGTGCCTAAGTCTCCTCTTCCTTTTTCTTCACCTTCCTCCTTATCCATGATCACTGGCCCTCCTCCAATCTTGTCTACCGTTTGCTCTTCACTCCCTAAAATAAATGGATGTGCTAAGAGCTCGTCCACCTCTTGCTCCAGCGTATCGAACGTAGGACTACCAGTCGCCTCCACAACTGGTTCCTCGGCTGTTTCAGTCCCTTCCTCGTGAAGAGGAATTTTTCCTTTGTCTGAAACATCAAACGGAGAACCCATTCACTTAGTGAGAAAATAAAACCGAACATTGTAAACTCGAAATCTTGAATGATCTTTATCATAAAGAGTTACCTGTCTTGACCTTTTTCGCTGTTGGCCCAGTCCTAGTAGCTTGCTTCTAACGTCTTTTCTTTGTTTACTCCTCTTTATTTACGCCCGAATCAAAAGCAAGCTTTCGGACGCTCTCATCAGACTGAGTTTCTTCACTACCTCAGCTATTGGAGTAGACGTTGCTTTCCTCAAACGTCTCCTTCTCACTTGTAAATCACCCACAACTGGGACATCAGTATCCACAGATTAGGTCTCTTCTTCCGTTCCTCCATCATCCCCAACTTCTTCGTCCACCACATTCTCCCCTACACCAGGGCTTATCACGTCCTTCTTGGGTTTGGCTTTTGGCTTGGGTTTGGTCTTTGAGACCACGAACTCACTTTCCTGCGTCCCACCGACTGCTTCTTCAGTTGGGACTTCCTCCTCACCCACGTCTGCCACTTCAGACGTGGCCTTCTTTGTCTTCCTTTTCCTCACCACCTTCTTTGGTTCTGCAGACGGTTCTGCCACACCAGAAGCACCGAAATTAGTAACAGTTAAACAAACACTACCGAAATATATTTATGGTAGCGTTTACAACCGCAACCATAGATAAAGAAACGTTACCGTAACATAAACGCTACCAAAACCAACTTTTAGTAGCGGTTAATTTGTAGCATTAAAATCAACGATACTAAAATATACTTTTAATAGCGGTTAATTTGTACCATTAAAATAAAAGCTACCAAAACATACTTTCAGTAACAGTTTCAAACGCGACTATATAATGTAAATGCTACAAATTCATAAATTGTCCCCCCACCAAATGTTAGAAGTGTTAGAAGTGTCAGATCAAAAGTAAATACAGAAGAACCAACTTTGAGCTTAAAAATGACAATTTTTAGTGAAAATTGGCTTTTTTGGATAACTTGAAGTCTATCATTGGATTAGAGTGGGTTTATTAAATTCTATCGCTTCTCACAGTTCTCATACTATACATTTGACGTGTTAGAAGTGTCGGATGAGAAGAAAATATAGAAGAACCAACTTTCAGCATGAAAATGGATATTTTGAATGAAATGGGTTATGGTTGGGGGTTAGGAGCTTAGGGTAATGGGTTAGCATTAGGCGGCTAGGGTTAGGGGGGTTAGGGTATGGGGTTAGGGTTTATGGGTATAGGGTTAGGGTTAGGGTTAAGGGTTTAGGGTAATGGGTTAGGGGTTAGAGGGTTAGGGTTAGGGTACACTACAACATTCTTGACTTTAAGCGACAATAAAAGGCGACAAACGTCAAGATTCGTTGTCGTTGAGTATGTTTTGGCAACAGAAAATATAACTACGTCGCCAAATGTAAAACTTTTGGCGACGAACGTGTTTATGTTGTCAAATCTTCACATATGGCGATGCAAAATCTTATGTCACAAATAAATTTAACTTTTGATGATGTAATATCTTATGTTGCCAATAATCTTAACATTTGGCGACACAAATGTGTACATCGCTAAAATTATTTACAAATAGCGACATAATTTCTATTGCCGAATGGGTATTACTTGTATAATAAAATGTTATATTGAGTATGACATCTATTTTTTATTTTAGGACAAACACAAAAAAATAGGTATTTTTAGAAATAAGAAAATAATTGTTCCTATATATACAAAAATATAAAACAGTTATTAAATGAATATTTATACGACTTGTATTGTTTGAAATACTCGTTAATATAGTTGGAGATAAAATTATAATGAGTTATTTATTAAATTTATTAAAAGTTATGCATTTTAAGGTTTTTAATAATTCGAAACTCAAATAATGTATGGATGATTCCTCATTCCATCTCGATTACATTATCGAATCCATTATATATATTATTATTTTAACGACCTATAATTTTTTATCTCTTAATTAAATTTTTGACTTATAACGTCTACTGTTACCAGTTGTGGATATCAACTCATAGTACGACTTGTTTGAGATAATCTTATAACTTGTGTGTTCAGTCTTTTTGACTTGAAAAAGGCAGGTAAAGGAATTAACTGATGAACCTCAAGGCCTGTCGGCTATTTTTAGTTTCTCTTCAATGTTCTCCCTGAGGAGTTTGTTTGAAATATAATAGTAGGATATCCACGTAATTTAATGTACAAAGTCTCCTCATGAGGAGTCTATTTATAGACTAATATGTCATCAGAACTAACTTTTTCGGCGATGCCATCATTGTCCAATGCCTGCAACTTGAAACACGGGAAACTAAGTAGAAAAATCATAGACTAAAACAAATCTTTGAGCTTGCAGATAACATGAGATATGAATTCATAACTTTATTCAACAGCAACAGTTGTTCATGAACATCATAACAATTCCACAATAACATAAAGCATTCAGATCATGGCAAGATGATTAGCGAGGAGCACATGCCCAACAAGACTTTTTTTTAATGCCACGATTGTGCATATTTTATTGCATCTATGGAAATGCATTTCAAGGTATTCTGCATAGTATATACTATGATTGCAAAAATACTACACGATGAGCATGTGGAAGCCAAATGAACAGCACCTGCACCCTTCACACATATCCCTCTTTTGTTGGACAAACTACTCTCTCTGATGTTTCATTCTCGTAACTTTGCAACACAACAGATTTCCTGTCCAGAAAGAGCGCCAGTCAACGCATAAGGATCTAAATCATTGATAAATTGCAGAGAAATGAGATGTTGCATTGATTGAAATACTATGTAATAAAACAAGAACGGATGATACTTTTTTAGCACAATACAACGTCCAAAACCACAATCAAGAGATGCTTTATTCATGACTATGGCATGGCATCTTCTATGTCATAGCCACTATAGCTCATTACAACAACAGTTGCATTCTGCCCTGCACCCAGCTTATCATATCCAACCTGACAAAATTAACCAGATAATGGGAAGATGTGACATAAAAAAAACGAAGAAAATATCGAGAACCATTCATGTTGTGGAATCCTAACCAGCTCAATAGTTCTTGTCGTCAACAATGGACGCTGAGGATACACTAACAAATAGAGTAGTGTGTCTACCCGATTAAGCTACAAGATGAAAAGATACCGGATGAAGTTCAGCCACTAAAAGCAATATGCAATAAAAACAATATGAACTTAACAACCATATTTTCAGATGCATAATGAGACAAACTTGGAGATACACATTCATATCTGTGAACTTCAATGCAGGGAGAAGGAAAAATACTTGCAAAGGCAACCACAACTTGTTTTACATCTCCTACATGCTAAAGTTTCACAATACCATCCCATATCCATCTTTTAAGGGTCAAACAACAGACCATACAGAAATACTTCAGTTAATTGATCATGAACACTCATAAAAGGAATGCACACTAGCTTCTTGACAAGTTTTCTTCGAAAAAAAGTTGAGACCGGTATTTGCTTGCTTTTGTATTTGGCTGAATGGGGAAATGGGAAAACCATATGATACTATTATTTTGACTCATTTTTGACATAAAATCACCAAAAGTTCTGCATGTAGTTAGACAATAAAAATGAAATGGTCACAACTTTAAGTTAATGATTACAGCATTATGTCCATAGCCATTGCCAGAAGTACCACCCAAACAATAGTGAATAACTTCATGTACTAGTCAAGTTTGATGCACTCAAGAGAATCTGTCTCATATATGGGCAGAGCTTTAAGAAAATTGGAAAACCAAAAAGAAAAAGGAAGTCACATATCTAAGAACAAAAGCAAAAAGACTACCTGGTTATAAGCAATGTTGCCCATAGCTTGCTTCCCCATGGCACACTACAAAGTACCAGAAAAATACAACTTTAGCAAGATACCACAATGCAAGCAAGAACACATTTTACACAAAAGACTTCATTCCAAGACTCCGACCAAAAAGGCCCATCAAATGCATACCTGATATGTATTCCTCGGTGACTGGTTGTGATGGGGAAAAGGGATCAACCCAGCAATAACACCTAAGATAGTGAATGGCTCGATTTCGATGTGAGTTGTGTCTTTATCAGTGTCTCCGTCATACAATGCAATCTAAAAAGAAATTGAAGAAACCATCAGTGTCTTTATCAGTGTCTTGCTAAAATAAGTGATAATAGAAACATTTTAGGCATGAACAAACCAGAGCATTATTTTCTTCATTAACATCAAGGTACTCGATCAAACCATCATGCAGAAAATCATCGAATGTGCGCACTCCATCCTACAAATTGTAATCGTGAAATTAATTGGTTATCTTTGACCCTCCTGTAAATGACAAGCATCTCACTCACCGTCAACTCCTTCATATGACAATCTTTGATCCTAGATACACCTTTGTCAGCAATAACAAGAGGTCGGCAAACACGTCCTCCATCAGAAGCAATATAGACACAGCGCTGTTAAAGTGATCATGGCAGCATTTAAAACATAAAACATAGAAACAGCTTCTGGAAAAATTGAAGTATAAAAACATGAAGCAAGATAAAATTAAAACAATCTTCACCATGCAATATACAACGGTTTATAAACCATGGCTTCGAGTTCTAAAATGAGTTAAAGTTTGCAAATCCACAAAGCGTGTTTCTTCAAGTACAGAGGTCATTGATTGATCGCTATGGAAATATTAGACAAACAATAGTTGTGTAACAATTAAGCAATTTGGGGATGGAACAAATAGCAGACAAATGTGTTCACCATAAAGGTCACAAAGCAAGGCCCTAATAAAATTGGGGCATGGTCAAGCGTTCCCTTTTATAGTTAATTTAAACAAAAATGGGAAAATAATTACACATGGTTTTAAGACATTCCACCTGTGTTTCACATTTCATGTAAGAAATATTCAAAGCTGAGAGGCTTCACCTGTTTCTCATTTACAAAGATACTCACAAACTCCCCAATCTTCCCAGCTCTACGTAATCCTCGCATTGTCTTTGCAAACCACTGCGTATAACAATTATCAAACAAAACAATAAACATAAGAAATGTTGCAGAAAAGCAGTAGCAAGTTTAACTCTGAACATCGTTTAGTACTGCTATATATTTTTTCTTCTTTTAAGCAGATTGATTACTGCCTTACTAAGAGCCAAGATAAAGCATAAGTGGGGCAGGTCCGTTTTTTTAATGATCAAAGATCACCTGTGGCCTCCTATGTTTTCCCAGAATGAGTCCATTGAACATAACAATATATGAAAATGGAGAGTGTAACTCTTCACCAGAGAGGAACTGCAAGTCTTCCACACCCAAGCAGTAACACTTCAGAGCAACACATGGAAAATGTTAGGCCCAATAGACAGCAAGCCCAAAAAATGAACAAAACCAATCAAATTTAATACTAATCCAAAATGAGGAGTGAGTCGTCGTATAATTGTTCAGTTCAACTGGTACAATAAAAGCAGAGACAAAAAAAAAGGGTTGGGAGCCAGAATGAGACAGTCAGATGGTTGCAGAATCAAAATGCAGCAACTATTCAGTAATATCTAGTTCATGAATCTTAGAGCTCACTCATGGATATTAAGCACAAAGAGTTGTCCTTCTAGATCTTTAGTTCTACTTTATCACATTATCTGAGTGCTAACCATGACTCCATGAATGACAGCTTTTTATTAATTCCTATAGAATTTCATGGCAGTATAATCCCCAGATGGATGCCGTCACACTTTATGTGGCCAAGAAATATGCTGGAAGATCAAAACATTTACGCATAATAAGAGTTCCCGCAGAGCATTTCAGCACTAGGGAAAGAATTAGAATATTAAAATCAGTTATTTCATTACAGCATGAGTGTGTTTCCCTAAGCTTCAGTGATCAGTAATGAAAATCTATTACTATGAACAATAATATTGGTTTAGCACCAGTCACTTGTATCAGAAAAGGCATCAACAGAAAATAACATGCCCGCTATGAATTTATGGAGTTTGATTAAAACATTAAACGTACCAGTGTAATTAAAGGACCTTCCTCCTCATCAGTTGTAACATGGGCCATCAAGGCCAAGTTTTTGATCAATCCGCAAGATTCACCTTCTGGTGTATCACATGGGCAAAGCATACCCCACTAGAAGAAATTAATGTGGAAATCTAGTCAAGAAGTTGAACATAGAAAATTCCATGCAGAAAATGTTGCAAGTGCATACAGTCACCAGAACTACTTCATCGCAAGTCCAGCCCCATCGATAGGGTATTGAGAAAATCTGAAACTAAGCATTCTAGTTATATAGCTAATATTTATAATCTCAGGGACAACCACAGATGAGGTTCGGCCTATCTTCATACAATGTTCAGTACGAGATGGAAACTTTCCTCATTGTGACAATGGCCCTATTCAGCATTTTCACTCTGTACGACCAATGTCATATCTATCAGCACATGTCTCTTTTTTGCCCAAGGAGCGGGAGGCTTGGTTAAATGAACTTAACCTAATACCAGCACTAAGGAATATTCCAAATTTGAGACGGGCGCAAGAAGTACAAGAGTTCAAGGAGTGAACAATGAATAATTCAAAATTTTCAATTCTCTTATGTTCAGAACAGTTTCAAGGATGACGTAAACAACATGTAGAAGGTTCAAACTCAAACAGGAGATGGAAACTCCATAAACCTGTTTACACAATGGTACTTGAAAAGTAGTAGATTTTTCAATTTATTCTTCTTGCTCTTGCTTGGATACTCAAGGCCCCACCATAGAATTAAATACATACTGTTAAAAAGTGCAATTGAAGTCTCGGTAACATGGAAGCAAGGACTCCGCCGATACAAAATGTGCCTCAGCCTATTTTCAAATCCACAAATGATTCCACTACTTGCATTTGCCTATTTTTACTCAAGAAATTCAAAGTTAAATCATTGGATGGATTGTTTGCATTATTAAGTATGCAAGTATGCAACTCATGCAAATTTGGGTAAATTTAGCTAAAATTTCATTTTCCTTTCCTTGGTCTCGTTCTCTCCCACCTATCTTTTTCTCTCACTTGCTTTTACCAACATATAAAGTTGTATCGGAAAAATATCAGCCAATGCGATAAAATCTCGACTGGTACTGAAGCATTTTGGAAAAAAATCATTTTGAGAAAAATAACGTATTGGTATTCCCAAAATTCTATACATCTCCGCCGATATTTAGTTCCATGGCACACATTGAGTTATAGAGAAGGGGCAACCCATTCCCCATTCTAAGACATGTCCTCCTTGTTAAAGTATAAAACCATTTCTTGAGCATATGGTAGGTTGATTCTTTGACATGGTATTAGAGCTAGTTTGATCAAGTAGTCATGAGTTCGAATATTGTTACACCCAATTGTGGTCATTGTTGTTGTTTGTGTAAACTTGTGTCCAATCCACTTTTGAAGCCCAATGAGCTTTCACATGAAAGCGCATGTTAAAGTAAATAACCATTTCCTAAACCTCTTACCATAAACTTGTGAGATGATCTTGCTTTGTGATACCAAGATATAAGAGGACCTTGTCAGTCAACAAATTTCAAGGACTCCACATTTATGGTTTTCCCAAGGAATTGTAAAGTTCTTTTGTCACTATGTTTTAAGTATAAGGAATTGGATTTGGAATTCAGACTCTAACTCAATCTGAATGCAATTTCCAATGCAATAAAACAAAACCAGATTACTAAATATCTATACATAGCCTTCATCAATTTTCAACATAGACCATTTTCCTCTTTCTAGCTTCAGATCATCCTACAGAAATTGATAGTAAGAGAATGACCTCAAAGTTCTTTGGAGATCTTGACCTATATCTTGGGGAAAGGGTGCAATTGATGGTGTCATTTCTTTGCATCTCAAGATTCGTTAAAAATTACTACCTCTCATGGTTTCTTTCCCATTTGCTCCAAGCTTATTAACAGAGGAAATGTTTTTGTTTCTCCCCTAGAGTGTTCTTCTAGTTGAAAACTATGTGATTTCTTGTTATCCTTGGGATGGAAGGTCCTTCTGTTGTCCGTACATTTGTGATTGCTTTCAATATAACATTTACTAGAGATGCTTTTGTTTCTCCCCTAGAGTGTTCTTCTAGTTGAATACTATGTAATTTCTTGTTATCCTTGGGACGGAAGGTCCTTCCGTTGTCTATACACTTGTGATTGTTTTCAATATAACATTTACTAACTACTTATATGTATCTCTACTTCGGCAATAGTTTGCCCACAAGGCTGACATAGCATTGTTAAGAATATCATTATACTACCACAATGCATTCCTTATTATACAGACAATTCGCCACATTTTTTTTTGGAGAAATTTGGCACCTGTTTCTCTTTCATTGAGTTTGACTTCAACGTGTCTCCGCTAAATCAGAAAATCATCAACCACACTAATCTGAGGCAAATTCATTGCTCTACAACCTTGACGTGTCAATGATTTTTCTAAATAGTGAAAATCAATATAAAAATTGTCATAAAAATAACTTGTTAATGGAACTGGTCCACTAGACCAAAAAATAGTATGATTTGTCATAAAATAACCCAGCAAGTTGAGGAACAAGAACAATAAGGTGAAACAACTTATAGTCCACAAGCCAAATACTCCAAGTAGAACTGAGCAGTAATGTATCGATCACCATTTATAGGACACTAGTTGTTAGCATTGCGTGAAAAAAAATAGGATAGGCAGCCAATAACCATGCTTAAGTCAATCAATAAAGTTAAAGAAGACACCTATAAGTAGAGAGTCAACTTCACCGTACTGAAATTCGATGCGATGGAAAATGAGAAAACTACAACAATTTACTACCAAAAAGGAACAAATGGCATACCTGGCTAGGCTGCAATGCTCTGGGTCCACTTACTTTTCTTGATTTTTCAAATTGTGGTTGTATCCTTGTTACATGGCCCATGCATCCAATAAAGGACATCCGCTGCAGCACCTATCAAATTAATAGGAGGACAGATAAGGATGGATTTATCTTACATGTATAAAGAAAATTTAATCTTGTAGTATCCTTTCGTGTATAAATTTTCAAATTACCAAACAGCACCAATCTCATGGACCTGGGTTGGGAAGTATGGTCCCTTAGATATTAAGAGTTGTTATTACTAATACTAGTAATTTTGTTCACCTGATTGTGCATGATTCCCAAAATAGATAATAAAATATTCATATTCAGGCATTTTGACGGATATGAAATCTTTTCTAAGATTAATATGTTAGACATAAAAAAATTTTAAATGTTAATTATGTGGATTTAGTTATTGAAATTCTTAATTTTTTACTTCACATTCAAGAATTATTTAATGTGATTTTAATGAAAGCGAAAAAGAGTCCGACCAAAAGCGGACAGTTGCCTTCATATAATAGCATAGATTCTAAATTTTTAATTCAAGAATGAATTAACGAGGGACATTTTAGGTAAAACAAAAGAGCTACACCAAAAGGACAATTAGCTTTGTATAATAGTATAGATGATTCGTTGCTTGTGCACTGGGACACATGACGGAACTTTCGTTAACGTTGATCATATGATTGTGCTCCATAGGAATGATAGTTGATTGTTTTGTATTTGTAGATTGTAGATATTTAGAAATGGTATTACTAATATGATTTTCTGTTTGCTCACTAGGGCGCATGCCCAACTTGTTAATATTGATAATAGGTTCCAGCTTCATATGGACAGTAGTTGATTGTTCTATATTTACTTAACCTTTCTTTTAGACATACAAATTTTTCCTCTTTTTTTTCCTGGCTGGTTGAACATTTATTTTACATGTAGTCGGTCAGTGAAAGCTTAGATTATCTTCGGCTTTTTATAATGCTGAATAACAAAAGAATACTATATTGGGCATCTCTATATAGGAAAATTTGATATTTCCTGAAATGTGAAAAACTCATCCCTTTCCTTGAGGTTCGAGTGAGCGGATTCAGTGGTAAGTTTTTTTTTTCGGTAAGTAATTCGGTGGTAAGTTGCTTGTTGTAAATAACCCACTTCTTGCACTTGAACACTCCCCCCCCCCCCCTGCCAGTCACAGCATTAACAAGCACAGTTGAAGAAAAAATATTTTGTCCAATTAACCTCTCATTTTATGTGTTGCACATGCTGTTACAAAACTTATGCAACTCCTCACTAAATTAGTAAATTTCAATCACTAAGAATGCATATGCTACTTCGGGATTTTTTTTCCCTTTAAGAAATGATGAATAATAACTTATATGTCATTGAATGCCCAAATATAGAAAGTGTAGTTTCCCCCTCCCCCTCCCCCCCAGAAAAAAAAGGTGAGTCCCAGATCTGTACGTGTAGGTCCCACATTCTTTTTACCCGCGGTATTATAAAACAAACCTAAAGATCACTTGGCCATTGCGTAAAAAAGAAACTACCGTGCCCTATATGAAACATGGTTATAACATCATAGTTTCAAATTTACTTTACTCTCACATCTACATCCTATCCCATTGTAGGAAATTCTGGCTAGGATATCAAAATATGTAGCTAAAGAAACTCAACAAAATGTACACAGTGTTGATGCCATTCAGATACATTGCGCATTAAGAACACCGGTGACATCAAAGAAAAGAACAGCTGACCTGTGACACACCCTTCTTGTCCATCCCGAACCGCTTAGCACACCAGTTGCCAGTAGACAATGCTCTTTCAAGCCCAAGGGTAATGTTAATATCTGAAATTGTCTGAGTAGATACCAACAAAACTGAATCACTACTCCATGACTTATGTAAACTAATGCACACAACAAGGATGAAGGTAGCTCACTAGGGGGGAAAAAAGCATCTTATAGCAAGTACATGAAAACGAAAAATTTCTGAATTCAAAAACTAGAGACTTAAAATTCCATCATGTGTAAACTGTACATGCAAGTACACAAATAAATTTCTTAGAAAGAGACTATGCAATAGTGTGATTCCTTAAACATGATATCGCATGCTCTAACAAAATCCCCGGAATTGCATTATCATTTCTACCATACAAGGTCTATTTCAAATATGTCTGTCAAGGTTCCACCAGTTATCCTAGACATTTTCAAGAGAAGCTACAGAAAACTTGCCTTAGAAATGTCAAACTTGCTAGACCGGCTTGTCTTTCCCAAGACCTTATCTGCCGTGAATGCGGCTGTCGTTATCATGGTTTTGAACAAATCCTGGGGTATTAGGAAAACAAATGTATAGTACGTGGAGAAATCCAATAAAAAAATCTATAGAGAGTAGTTGGCACGATGTTACCTCAAAAAGTAGAGAAATCAATTGACCAGAAAGTTCAAACCGCTTGTTACCAACATAATCCTAACAAAAGGAAAAAAAAGATGAGATACAATATGGTTTCCAATAAAAAGTAATCTGTAGCATCATACCAGATCTTCATACAGCCCATGTTTCACATATTCATGGATCTCAATTATATGGGCAGTACCAAGTAATCAATAGTTGAAGACGGGGATTCAAAGAGGAGATTTTTATATGTCACACCTATGACATTGTAAACTGTTACGAAAGCCAACCACACGAATGACCAGCACTTCAAAGTATATGCCAAGCACTTGGTGGGAATGCTACCTTAACATTCCATCTTCCAGGCTTCTTAATAGATGTTCTTGATATGTATTCTTGAAGGCTAATAGAACTTTGATGTATGGTGGAGGAAAAGGTTGTGAACTATTTAGATAAAAAGTGACTAAGAGTGAACCACTGTCCCACAATCTGTGATTCACAAAGTCAAAACATGTCTGAAAGAAATCAAGTGTAATACACTTCCAACTCAGAGGGACTAGTATTAACAAATACAGTGCCATTCTGAGAAGTATTTGCAAGGAAAATATTTAACTAAGCAGAGGAATTTGAATGAAAAGTTATGGCACCTTGTCATCCATCAAATCTTTACTCAAGTAAGCCTCCAACATACGTCTCAACATCACAGCAGCATAGATACATTTGGGGCGTAAGTTGTTTCCCCGCACCTGCCAGGAGAGTACAAAAAACCAACAAAAGATCATAATTGTAACTGTCTGAAAAACCAATGATTGATACAATGAAGTTAGTTTAGGTTTGAACAATTTATCTAGATAAAAACACGGAACAGACCGGCACATGAGCTAAAAAAATTTCACTTAATATCTGCATAGCTCCATTTTCCTACAAGATATAACATAGTCAGCGAGGAGTCAAGGATGTGAAAAAAGGCGGCAAAAAAAAAAAGATTCCAGAAATGGATAGACCACACCTTTTCAGATGGACCATAAAAACGCGATCGTTTGACCTGCCATAGTGAAATACTCTTACGGTAAGTAGTCACTAGTCAAAATTATGATATTAAGAAGGTGATGAATGGTTAGCAGATGGAAAAATAACACGTGTTTCTTCCACAACAAACAGCAACATATTTGTGCTTCAATGGAAGTGATACATGGGTTAGGGGCCAACTTAGGCACAGTGGAGACACAATATGATGAACGACTGTATCTGTATGAGTGCAATTATCCATAGTACTCAAGAGGAGCTTAACTCAGATTGCACATGTTAAGCAACCCAATTCAAGAGATACATAAGACAGGTGACTATTCACTGTTGTAAATATCAATTGGCAGAACTATTAGCAAGACTTGGATAAGGGTAAACAAATGAAATCCATCAGAAATCCATTTTCCTCATTCATACTTTAGTGGAAACCGTTGCAACAAGAGCGCGGAGCAAATAGCTTAGCTCCCTCTATTTGTCAAACCACTACAACAGCCATAAAGCTTGGTCGAGTCATTTTTTACAGCCACACCAAACTATGATCGATAATGGCACTCAAACCGAGCTTTCCTCGTTTTATGTTTATAACACTGCCAAAATTCATGTAACAATAAGTTAATTGATGTATGCCAAATCATTGATCCTTCTAAAACATTGACATTGGTATAGATAAGAAGTTGTTTAGGTTTTCAAAGAGAAAAGGATACTAGATAGTGCTCAGAAAAAGCAACAAACAGTACATCACCTTTGTTTCAAGAAACTCCAATGCCTGTTGGCGTGTTAATATACCCAACCCTGCACAATCCTGTGATTCCATAAATGAAGGAAAGAAGGTATATCAAAATAAACTCAATCACATGCACTTATAGAAGCAAAGAAAGGAATTATACAAATTGATTTAATATCACCCAACCTGCACAAGGGGGCAGGTAAGTTTTCAATCAAATACCAAAATTGGGAGTTCTGATAAAGCAATAATAGGATATGTCATCACTATAAGAAAAAAAAAAACACAAAATTAACATACTTTTGATCGGTAAGAAAGAATAATATATATTTCTCGGATATCGATGCTACTACTCTGTGCATCGTTATCCTAATTGGTGACACGACTTCAGCGTATCTGTACTACTACTTCTATGCATTATTTACCATAAAAGGACTCATCTGAAATATTAACATGGTTTTATTGTGCCCAACAGCAAATGCTCAAAAAAGGTGAACCTTAAGCATCTCTCGGCTGAACGACTACGAGGATACAATCATGTCAGTCTCCTCATTTGGGTGCATGCCTTATGATAGACCCCAACACCAAAAACTCAAAAAAAAATGCACCTTATGCACAACTCAGCTGAAGTATTATAAAGGTACAAGGACTTAGCACTGTTAAACTCTTATATCATGTCAGCCACCACCCCAATGAGTGCATTGGCTAATGTTAAAGCCCAACACCAATGACTCTAAAAATGTCAATGCAAAGACTTTTTTCTGTTCTTGGGCTGTTTTTTTTTTGGTTCAATAGCATCACATCCACCCAAAATTAGGAGGCCTGTCCAAGACACAGTTATACAGGCTCCCCCCCCCCCCTCCCGCATACAAGAAAAAAAGCATTGTTATTATGTGTCTAATTTGCATTTGTACGCCACTTCGTTCATAAATAATGGTTATCCATTATTTACTGTGGCAAAAGCATCCAGGTTTATATAGCAGTTTGATTTTAAGAATGCCAAGTTTACAATCAAGTCTAATGGTCAGATTAGTTGAGTGTCGTTGTCCTGCAAGTAATCAAAAGGAAATGGCAAGGGAAAAAAACTCATTATCATTAGGAAAATAGGAAAGCTGGAAGTTTTATTTATAATAATTTTTAAATCATAAAAACAAAATTACATTTTATCGAAAGATTTTCAAAAGTTCATACTTTCCATAAATTGTTTTGTAATAAAATAACAAGAAAACCTTACATAAGGTATCAAAATACTATCTTCGCTATGTTTAACAAGAATAAAGAATCCAAAGAACTCAACAAAAGAAAAATCCTTCATGTTCTTTAGGTTGGATAGATGATGAACGAAACAGAGCAAAATACCCTCCAACAACATGCACATCACAGGACACCAGAGCAAAAACCTCCATCAAAGACAAGTGATCACACTAAAAAGCTCCAATTTTGAAGCAATATACTATAGAACAATTGGGTTAATGCTTGACGGCCATGTGCTAGGAGCCAAGTTTACATGCCCTTGAAGACTTAACAGTAAATCTAATACATGCAGACTGCTGGAAGTTTTTTCCAGTCCCTAAGCATTTAAGAAAGAACAATACATCAGAATTGACGAGGATATCAATGCCCAAAACAAATAAAAAAGATGATGTATGTAATCACACTTCTTGTTTTTGTGAGTTGAATTTACAGCCAGATGTCACAGTAAAGTATGCAACGATTGCCAAAATAAGGTTTAGAAACACCAAAATTTCAAAGAATCAAGTACCAAAATCACCAGATAGCATCGTTAGCATATCCACAGAAACATATATTATGATGATACCTCTATAGATGGCACGAGTAAAGAACTATAACGAGGATCTCTTCCAACCATTTGCACAACTTCTTGGTCACTCTCCATACCCATAGCTTTCATTACCACGATAATAGGAATCTATTGGTAAACAAAGTTGCTAAGTAAGGAAGAAAAATAAAATGACACCGTCAACATGCATAGAAGATATAGCAATGCCGTAGACTATTACCTTTGTCTGGAATTTGTTAAGTTGGACATATATCTTCTCTTTCTCCATCACAATGACAGTTTTGCTCTTTACAAGAGCTGTGCTGCTTGTGACCGATGCAATTACGCTGACAAAGAAATCATTTTAAAGGAATGATATCTAGCAATGTAAATGACAAATAACTTCAACAGATAATTCAACTTTGCATCATCCAAGTATGTCTTCGATAAAGGCGCACATAGCTAGCAAGGACAAACTTGTATCAAACTTCATAACTCATTTACACGTGCACCCAATCAAATTTCTGATAAATACTCCAAAATATAGCCATAATGTAATTCTCACACAACTTACTTCAATGGTTTTCTTACATAAACTCCTAAGGTAGGAATTGTACTTCCAACATAGCCAGTCCTAAAATCAAATAAAGAAGTGCACAACATATAATCTTTCTCCTATCCTTTATCATGGATTTGAGACTTAAGATATTAAGTTGTGGCATAGATGGGGAAATAAAAAACAGCAAGGACCGAAAACAAGTACAAGGTATATGCACTCGTAATATAGTTCCCTGGGTTCTTCTTTTGCATATTTTTTTTCCTGTCATAAGTAATCCCCAACAAGCTCTCATCATATATCTTCTCAATGGCAAGTTTTAGCTACATGGATTGAACGGCAGAATTCTACTTTATTCTATTTGATGTCATTCATAGTGTCTATTTAACTCTTCTTACGTTCTCCGTTTTTGGATTTGCAACTCTCGTTGTTTGATGTCTCCTCAGAGGTGCATTAGAAGGCCATCAATTCACACATCTACACACCATATCATCCTTTATCTTGCCTTAACTATTGGGAATCCAACTCTTTCTCGCGCATGTCGCATCTTCCAGTATCTCCATACATCCACCTCAACATTGTCGTTGCTCACAATGCTATCATCGCATAAACTTATGCATACATTGGCAGTTAATTGTGCATCAACGCCCCAAGCAGCATGCTAGCTAGATAACCACCTTATCGGATTTTCCCTTTTGCTTTGCTAATAATGCAGTAGGGGTTGTCCAACCAACCAACTTTCTTCATTTGAGTAAGATCTCCATATATATCTCTCCTCGATTTGTAACATCAAGCCAAGAAACTTGAACGATATCTTTTACCCTACAGCACATCCATATGATCTCTTTCACGACCCTTTGGCTGAAATGACATCCACATAATCTTTGTACTATTAAGCCTTGAACTCTAAATTTCTAAGGAAAAAATTCCCCGCCCCCCCGCCCCCAGCTTCCAACCTTCACAAACAATATACACAATGGGTTCCAATTGCCAATCATACCATCACGAGGATGAAACATATGGGAATTCATGCAAATCATTAGTGCAACTTAATCCAACATGTCTTGTGTAATTTGAACACTGCTAAGGACTTTTATCTTTTCTGAAATTGTCCGAAGTACTGCCATCAGAAATTAATCATATTCCAAATCAATAAACAACATATGCTAGTAATATTTTATCTACTAAACAAACAGTCCAGCACCCACCTCAAAAGATGAATAGCTTCCGATGATGACCTTCCAAGCATAAATCGACATTAACCTCCCACACATCATCAACCTATCTTAACCTCTTTATGATTTCCCATGACATGACAGTTCACAATTCAGAATATAGATTTACAAATTTCATCACCCTCTAACGTTCGGAGCAATTTTGTATGTCCCTTTATTCTCATAAATCTCCCTTCACTCATTCAACAATTTAAGATTTCGTTACATAATTTAGCCAACCATGTATTTTGCTACAAATCCATGCATTTCCAAGCTTCAGTTAGGATTTTGCATGGTTTTAGTCCATTCTTATTACTCATCAACTTTAGAGCTCTTTTAGCTTCTTGTCCACCAGTGAACTAAAAAACAGTAAGAATCTCGTAATAATAAGGGTTTTTACACAAAACCTATCTTCGTTGACTTTTTTCGCTCAAGCACCTCTAATTTATAACTATTTCAGATAGCACCAACGATTCTACTTCCCTTTGACAAAAACCACCATGCCCACCCTTACTTGCCTTTAAAAATTCACATCCAATGACCAAATTACACGTAAGGGTCTTATACCACCTATATTTTTAATTTTTTTCATCTAGAAAATGCAATTTTCGAAATGTCTTGTTTTTAAGAAAACCCATTTATTTTTATTTCCAGTAGCAAGCACCACCTATTTTGGAGGGCAGTGGGGTAGTATTGTGTAAAAAAATTAAAAAAATTAACATTATAGGTGTAATTTTGAAAAAGTAAGAAAGCAAAGGTGTTTAAGTGAAAGATGTTAAAAAAAAAAAACAGGTGTTATAAATTTAAAAATTATGATATCCTCAATCCTACATTGGTGATTAGGGAGAAATTAATATTAAATATAAGCCTAAATCCTTGTCAACAATGCTTATTATTTTCAATTCCAAGAGGATAATGTGTTTGATTGGGTGTGGTTGATAGGGCTCTGGGCTTAGGACGTTACAATAACAAAGACCAAAACAGATAAACTTATTAAACCAACATGTCAAATTGATTTGGACTTGTATCTCATCAGTCATTCTTCATCCTCAACAAATTTGCAGAGTGAATACCACATCAAAGTTGAATTTGAAAAAAGGATTGTCTACTGAGTGCCTTTAGGACACTTGTTAAAGTGCAATAAATAGTCTTAACAATTACCAAGTACAGCCTAGAAGTAGTATGCTTTATTACAATATTTATTTTCAATACAACCTACCACATTTAATAATTTTTTCTTTCTGAAGTAACTTCTTAATGTGTCCTCATGAGGCACCCGTTAGATAACCCTAAAAAAACAGGCACTTGAAACCACTTGTTGAAGTGAAATAAATGGTCAAATTCTATACAAGATGGATATAATAAGCACATGTATTTGTTGAAATGAAAAGGTGTGAAAAACTTACTTGCCCTTCTTATCAAGATCAATGATTATTCGATTGTTTGATAATTGTTCTTGCATCAAAATGACCTGCAAGACAACCATATAGGCCCACTCACCTAAGCAGGATGGACAAACTGTGCACCGTTATCAGCAAATATGAGAATGAAACATAGTATGTAAAAACACAACATAATTAAGATTAGGGCTATGAAAAACCCAAAACCTCCAAGCAATAAAACTGATGATGGCATATTGGCTCACAAGGCAAAACGCGGGAAAACCTTCAAACTTTCAGGTTAAAAACCAAGGATACTTAGAGGTGTGAGATTGCTGGAGTGAACATGAAAGGATCTAAATAACAATGAGCTAGTGCTATGGTCCTAAACTTCAATGCCAAACAACAAATCCCCATCAAACAGAGACTACTAGAAGGAAAGCACCAGATACCCAATACATTTTGCACAGATATATTTTGGATATTATGACAACAAAAATATTAACTCTTCTGACAATTACAAAAATACAGGATACATAAAGACAGAATACAAATGGTACCACAATAATTTCCATCATTTCGAGAATTGAAGTGTCACAAAGCACCTGTAGCACTTAACTTTAAGCAACCTAAAGCATAAGGAAAAGATTGAGACCTTTTCAGTTCCTTTCACAACAAAATATCCTCCGGGATCAAGAGGGCATTCGCCTAATCCAAAAAGGTAAGAAAAGAGCAAAGCATGAGCAATCAGCTTATAACAAGAACTGTATAAAAGTACAGGTACTTAAACAAAAAAAATTCCAACCAACCAAGTCTTGCAAGCTCTTCCTCATCCTTCCCATATAAAGCACATTTACAACTCCGCAACATGATAGGCATTCTTCCTATGAGGACATCAATCTACAAAATGGGAACGCAAATGAGAAAGTAATAAACCAATCGTAAGCAGCATCAAGAATCTAACAAATACTATAACAGGAGAGCTGCAGACCCTCTGATTAATGTTGTCACGACTGCCATTACGATACTCTATATCGACATGTATAGGAGCCGCATAACTGCAATTTTTCCAAGAAACCAAAACCATCATGACCTTTGTCAAGGAATCAACTCTTCCACAAGTTCAAGGATGATAAGAGGCTCATGAAATGGTTTGATAATTTAATATGTCCCCTAACATGAAAGCCACTAGGCTTGAAAGGTGGATTATACACAAGTCCACACAAACAAACAAACAACAAAAACAATAATTAGGGCAACAAGATTCAAACTTATGACCATTTGGTCAAAGTAGCTATGATATTATGTCAATGAACCAACTCTACCACAAGCTCAAATTTATGATAGAGGCTCGTGAAATGGTTTTATACTTTAACAACCTTCACTAGAATATTGTACATCGATAACAAATAATTTTCAAAAAGATTAGGAAAGACAGTTTGATCTATTCCATCCAAGAACAATACCAGAAAAAGACAAAGATGGGATAGTATCAACTACATGTCTCTCGATGAACTGATCAGATAAGAAGGCTAAGTGACAAAAACATCCCCTATGCCTCACTTTTCAACTTGTATACCTATTAGCATGTTCTACCTCCTTCCACAATCCTCACAATATTTTTGCAGTTATAGAACAATTTCCCCATCCAACTTGTACAAGATGGAATGTTGGCCGATCAAGAAGAGTCACGCGCAAAGGGTGGTAATGGCAAAGATGTGTATGTTGAAGTGGATGTGCGGAGTTACTCATAAGAAGAGAATAAAGAATGAGGACATTTGTAGGCAAATTAGGGCAGCACCGGTGAATGATAAGATGAGGGAGGGACGTCTACGCTGGACAGGCCACCTAAGGAGGAAACTGTCAAATGCGTCGGTTAGGAGTATGAAGTCCATTGTGTTGAAAGACAAGAGAAGTAGAGAGCGACCGAAGAAGACGTGAGGTGAAGTGATACATATACACCTTAACATGTTGCAACTTTAACTCACCATAGAGGATGCACTGCATCAGACGGAATGAAGGATGCAAATAAGGGTGACCGACCCTACTGAGAAGGAAGTAGTCATGCTAGGAGTAGCAGAAGGAGTTGGAAAGTTGGATTGAATCCCCATGACTTGTATGGATGACTGTTTGCGCCTTTGTTGTGGTTTTATAAATTTATAGATTATCATACATTGTTATTCATTATCATACGTTGGTACGTGATTACTGTAGTATAGGATAGTTGTTGAATTTTATCATTTATTAGGTGGTCGAGTCCCATTTTGTGTATGTCTGTGGCCTATATTGTTGTATTCCTATACATTGTCATACATTGTTACTCATTAGCATACGTTAACAGTAGTTACAGTACGTTGGATATCTATTATATAAAGCACAAGTCGTTTTGAATTGTGTTGAGATAA
>JAOWBR010152152.1:0-13310 GCA_028571145.1 Dionaea muscipula
TATAAAATATACGGCATGACACGAACACCATATCAACACATGAATAATTTTTGTGAGAATAAATAAAATTGTAAGGATGTTCACCGTGCCGATGACACAGGTAATTTATTATCTATAATACATAGGAGGAAGATTTTGAATTTGGAGACAAGCATAAAGATAAATTCTCTGTAATATAAGTGTCACATCAATGAAAGGTGGGGTGGGATGGGGATTAGGGATGAAATTTTTTTGTAATATTTTTATTTTTTTCTTCGTGCGGTGCATGAGTTACCCTAATATAATACTATCCCACATGTTAATACTCAAATCAAACATGTCCTTAATTTTCTTCGACACTTAGTAAAATCATTACATAATACTCTCACTACTATACACTTCTAGTTTCGAATGTATCCCTAGATGCACTTAATGATGAGATTTTTTATTCTCAATCAACTGTAATGATCAATGGGTGATTTGGAAGAGTACCATGTGGACTCTAATTTAATATGCGAGACACATTGTGAAATTATATTAGAGTAACACGTCGTTTATCTGGAAATTTTCTTTTAGTTAGTTTAATAACTAATAGAAACCAATCAAACTAAAAAAAAAACCAGGAAAAATTGCATGGTTTTTTTTTAGGAAAAATTGCATGGTGCATTCCAGGAAATTATGGAAGACGGACGTCCTCCGAGCAGATAGCCTGATGTTATAAAGCAGAGAAGTGTTTTCGTGACTCTGAGCTCTGCAATCTCTTAACAATTCTCTCAACTTTTCAGTTTTCTCATTATCCATCATTACCCGACCCTTTTTCTCATAGAACTATCAAATTCGCTCAAATTCAGAAAGGTATCAATTAACATTGAGTGCTTTTTTTTTCTTTCTTTTGCTCGATCTTTTTCCATTGCCTTGTAAATCAATGAACGCAGATCTGTAATTGTGTGATCATGGGTTCATGATTTCTTCTCCTCGACTCTGTCTCCCTTTTGAATTCGAATGTCGATGCCAAATTTGGTCCAAATGCTTATCGGTTCGTGGGAAAGATTTAGTTTTTATGTGGATTCGAATCGTTTTGGTGAGAAAGACATGGAGTTTGATTGTGGATGTTCGAAGAATTCTAGATTTGAGATGCCCATGATGTGAATTGTTCAAATTGTTGCTCAAACCATGTTTTTCTTAAAGCTTTGGCCACTTGTTTTCCTCTCTGGGCCTCCATTGGATTCTTCGGCTGATGCGAATGGCCGTTTCCTGATTTAATTAGTATGGTATTGAAATTAAGAGATTAATCTGGCTTGAAGATGAAGCAATAATACTGCTTGTATTATCTGCTTTGTTTTTTTGTGTTTTTTTACTTTTTTCTATGATTAAGTGTCAAGATCGCAGTGGGGATTGGAGGACCCTTTGCTTGCTTGATGAGTTATTTTTTCAGTTGGTCCCCTTATGATGTGTCTAATGCTAATGGAAGTTGACGTAATTGAATATAATTGCACATGGTTTGTTCACAGATCTTGATCAATGTGGTGTCCTTGTGTTTAGAGCTTTAGCTTTGACCAGTAGGTCTCTCTCAATCCAGTTGTGTATTAGCTTTCTGTCTTTTGCTTACATTTTCTGTACTTTACATTTCTATTTTTTTCAGTTTTTTACATGGTCTCCTTTCCTGGTTAGATTAAGTGTCAGTGGTTGAAATATTCGTGGACAAACCCTCTGCCATGTTGTTCCACTGAACTCTGCACATTCCTCTGCTGCATATGGGCTTCTGACTTGAGCAGTGGGTTCTCTAGTTTCCATCATTTGTTGCTTGCATGGTTTAGAGGTATTTTCCCTGGGTTTGGCTTTGTCTTTGTATTGCTGAATGCAAAGGAGAAATTCCTGCAGAGTGTAGGGGCCCCAACCTATTTTTTTTTCTGTTAACAAGTCTTTTTTCTCATCCAGCCTTCTCTGTCACCATTTGATGATCCTTGACAAGATGTTTTAACAATATAGGCTTTTCTCCATGCATTCTAATCTTAGTTGTCTTGAGTTCTTACAGCTGATCTTGTAAGAATTTGATGACAGGTGGGAAAGGAAGTGGCAGGAGACTACAAGATTGCACATAATTCTATTTGGTAAGCATTTGTGCTGCTGCATTTCTTTCCAAAATCCATGTCCTGTGTGCACAATGTGCTGATTTCTGGTTACAACTTCCTCAGTAGCCTCCGAAGATGAAACATAAAGATAGTGATGGAAAACCAATCCATCCGCCTGATCCAGGCTCGAGGTTGGTTACGAGATCGTTGTTGTTGATGGTTTTATGTGGGATTTCCTTCTATCTGGGCGGAATAGTTCTCTGTCCTGAGAAGACCAATTTAGTGGCTCAAAATGTTGTGAGGACCATAGCCAAAGAGGAAGAATCCACAGACGATTTGATTGTTGCTCCTCTCCGGATTAAATCCATCTCATTCCCCGAATGCAGCATCGAATATCAGGATTATACACCGTGCACGGATCCTCGGGTATGTGTTTACTGTTGGTGACATCCGTCCTTTATTGCGTTCATGGTGCACAAGCATGTAGCATCTAAATTCTTGTGGTGTTTAACGTGATCGTTTGTTCAGAGATGGAGGAAGTATGGCTACTATAGGCTTACACTGATGGAACGGCACTGCCCTCCAATCTTTGAAAGGAAACAATGTTTGGTTCCTCCACCAAATGGGTATAAATCCTCGATTCGATGGCCGAAGAGCAAAAATGAGTGTTGGTACAAGTATGTGGTTCAATGGGTGGCTTCTGCTTAACTTTGTATGATCTGAATATCATTTGTTTTGAGATGAAAGTTGTCTTTACAAATCTCATAAGAAATTGTTTTCAGGAATGTGCCGTATGATTGGATTAACAAACAGAAGTCCAATCAGCATTGGCTGAAGAAGGAAGGGGAAAAGTTTATCTTTCCTGGTGGAGGTACTATGTTTCCAAATGGAGTCAGTGCTTATGTGGATCTGATGCAAGCTTTGATCCCTCAAATGAAAGATGGAACTGTTAGAACTGCTATTGACACTGGTTGTGGGGTGAGTCCAACTTCATAGCTTCAAATATTTCATCAAGTGTCAAGTAAATCCTATTGATGTTGGGGTTTCTGATGGAGCTAAACTTGCTTGCAAATTGGGGTTATTTGAGTAATTAGTGTGGTTACTGCACGTAGGTTGCAAGCTGGGGAGGTGATCTGTTAGATAGGGGAATCTTGCCTGTCTCTCTTGCTCCAAGGGATAATCATGAGGCTCAAGTGCAGTTTGCACTAGAGCGTGGAATTCCAGCCATCCTTGGCATCATTTCCACACAACGACTTCCCTTCCCTTCCAGCTCATTTGATATGGCTCACTGCTCTAGATGCCTGATCCCGTGGACGGAATTCGGTTTGTTGTTCTGCTTCATTGTCTATAACACTGATTACAACTGTGGCATCTGCAAAACGAATTGATGGTTGTCTATTACAACATTTTTCTACTATATATTCCTCATTTGTGATTGTTGAGTATAAAACCGTTTTATTAGCCTCTTATCTTACCATACTCTTGAGGTTATGGTAGAGTTGATTTCTTGACATGGTATATAAATTGGTTTGACTAAATATAGTCAGGAGTTTGAATCTTGTTACCCTCAATTTAAAAGTATAAAACAATTTTCTGAGCCTATGTTTGAGCTTGTGGTATAGTTGGTTACCTGCAACATGTTCATATGTTGTACCGCAAAGACTTGTTCTTAGTGTGCGTCCTTTGCTGCTGATTCTGGTTGGAATTTACTTGTGTCTTTTGGTAAACCCCATTTCACACTAGAATTAATATTAAAATTTACTGTATTTGGAGTTGATAATATGTTTCTTGCCATTTACTACTAATTATTATAACTTCAGAATTACGTTAATCAAACATTAGTTGATGAATCTATCTGCATTTTTTCTTGGCAAGGATGGCACTTTAATTATTTGATATATACTACTAAAAAAGCGTGATCGTAGTACTAGCAGTTGATTATTATTATTATTATTATTATTATTATTATTATTATTATTATTATTATTATTATTATACTTTTTACATAAGAGAATGATTGTTGTGTCTTCAGGTGGAATCTACCTCATGGAAATACACAGGATCCTCCGACCAGGAGGATTTTGGGTCCTTTCTGGACCTCCGGTGAACTATGAAAACCGATGGCAGGGTTGGAATACTACTATGGAGGAACAAAAAGCAGACTATGAGAAGTTACAGGAATTGCTCACTTCCATGTGCTTCAAACTATTCGACAAGAAGGATGACATCGCCGTCTGGCAGAAGGCTTCTGACGATAGCTGCTACAAGATGCTCACTGAGCCGGATGCATACCCGCCCAAGTGTGATGACGGGACAGAACCTGATTCAGCCTGGTACATTCCTCTTCGCCCATGTGTTGTGGTCCCTGGTCCAAAGGTCAAGAGGATCAGTTTGAAATCCGTCCCAAAATGGCCTGGGCGGTTGCATACAGCACCAGAGCGGGTGTCAGACATTACAGGTGGCAGTGCCGGTGCCTTTAAACAAGATGACAGCAAGTGGAAAATCCGAGCTAAGCACTACAAGAAGCTGTTGCCGGCACTAGGAACTGACAGGATAAGAAACGTCATGGATATGAGCACTATGTATGGAGGTTTTGCCGCGGCAGTGATCAGCGATCCTCTTTGGGTCATGAACGTCGTGTCCACTTATGGTGCAAATACGTTGCCGGTGGTCTATGACCGGGGGCTCATTGGAACCTATCACGACTGGTAAATTTTGGGTCATAAATCATATTGTTGGTATATTTACTAGACTTTCGCGTCATTTAATTACCAGTCATGCTATTTTGTATCTTGTATGTAGGTGCGAAGCATTCTCCACGTATCCCAGGACATACGATCTTCTTCACCTTGATGGCCTCTTTACCGCCGAAAGTCATAGGTACATCTTTTTTAACTTCTGCCAATTAACGTCCCACGCGGTAGAGACTTGGAATTCGGGCATTGGTATACAACTTGCGTCTGATGATTGATTACACTTGATTTTGGAGCAAGAGTTTTTTCCACGAGAAAATTGAATATTCTGCTTTGCTTTGTAGCTTCTTTCTGGGGCCATCTCTAACACAAATTAGGGAAATTGCACAGGTGCGAAATGAAGTATGTGCTCTTGGAAATGGACAGAATCCTACGTCCTGGCGGTTATATAATAATCCGGGAGTCTGGTTATTTCGTGGATGCCATCGCTACCGTCGCTAAGGCTATGAGATGGGGTTGCCATACGGAAAATACAGAGTATGCCACGGAGAAGGAAAAGATACTAATCTGTCAAAAGAAGCTCTGGTATTCCAAGCAGAGCTTGAGATAACCGGCACGGCAGGGCAGGTGAGTCAGTTTGTCTTGTTGTTGGTATATATATAGCTCCCCATCTTGGGCTTGGGAGAGAAATATATATACATACATATATATATATATATATATATTGTTCATTCATTTCTAGTTGGGGAAGGCTGGAGGAGGTCCTCGCCATTCGCAATGGAGATTATCCATACATTTATACGAGAAAAGTAAAGATCGTGGATCTGCGATAATCATACAATAATCAATTCGTTTAACTATAGGATTGTAATTCTACAAATCTATATTCTTTATCATAGATATGTTTCACAAATCTGTACTTTTGGATCGACAAATCTTAGAAAATTACTTGAAATGCACTTCTGCAACGTGTTAGAATCACATGGAAGATGATATTGTGGAATTTCCTGAAATATGATGTCTATCTAATCATGTTAGAGACAGAAGATCTCAAGAGCTCATTACTGGCTCTGATTTTGTTCCGTCCGCTGAATGCTTTGCCTGGACGTGCTCTTCTCAGTTAAGCTGCCGCTGTGGCTTAACCCTAGTTTGTAATGTAAACGCATCACAAGGCCGTTCTATATATGTAATCACTTATCACCGATGACTAAAAGGTTTGATCCTCGAAGAAGGTTAAGTTATTCGTCTATCGAGGTGGCGATACGTGCCTCTATTTAGAGGTCCAATCATATCCGATTAATGAAAAATGAACTCCAAATTAAATCTAAGAGTATTGTCAATGGACATTATAAAGTTATTTAATATATGTTATTATTTATCAAATGATAATAATGTATTGAATATCTATATATTTATGAACTTAATAATTTAATGGATGAATGAGTACTTTAATGGAACAAATAAAATACACCATAAATTAAATAAGATTTTACATTTTTCTTTTTTTCCCTCCCTCTTTTTTGTTTTATCTACCCATTAAAATTAAATGAGCTTTTATCATTCTCTGTTCTCTCTCCACTCTTTTTTGTTTTCTCTCTTTTTTTTTTTTTTATACTTTTCTTTCAACTCTCTTTTCCTTTTTAGTCCATAAGTGAGTTTATAAACTTATGAATTAATTTAAAATTTTTTAAGTTATGGACTAATTTATTGAGTCCATTGGAGTAATTTTTTTTACTTTTAGTCAATAAATTTTTATAAACTGATACTATAGACTAAGATAGTGTGTCCATTGAGGATGCTCTAAGAGTGTTAATTAATGTTTATATTAATTAATGCACACATAATTGATACATAGATTAATTAATGTTCACGTTTGTTGATACAGTGTTTTAATAAAGCCTTCGTACGGGCTTAACGGAAGTGAATGATTAACTGTGTTTATCAAGTAGGGCGTTGAGCTCTTGAACGAAGGACGCAATGCGTTGAAGCAGCGTTGCTTGGCTGCGACTTGGAGTATTTGGGCCGTTGAGCGTGAGGCGCTGAGGACTGCTGTTGGACGATCGCTATTCCTTGAGCGTTGACATGGAGCATGTCCACGTGAGGCATGGTTAAGCGTTGGGTTTCCATATATCTATTTATGTGTTAGTTGCCTACGTGGCTAAATAGGCAAGTTGTTAATGTCTTTACTAAATTAGCCTATGAGTCCATGACACGCCCAACATGATGTAGTAGACTAGTAAGATACATATAGCTTGTATGATCTTGTTACAACTTGTGCTAGTGGTATATTGATAAGAGCTGGACGATTACCCAAACTTGGTGCTCGGCCCAGGACGTGAACGCCTAAGACCCAAGGCCGTGTGTTTTGTATATAATACACATGTCTGATGCATAGAGCAGCAGTTGCAGGCATGTACCAGCAGTTGAAGAAAATGGAGTAGAGCGATTCCAGGAGTAGTTATTGTCTTAGGTTTTCTATAAATATATAATAAGAGCTTCATTGTAAATCGAATCCAACTGATATCAAGAACAGACTCTTCACTTTATTTTAGCTTTCTTGCCGTAATTTAGGAGTAGCACTATCATAATTTTGGAGTAGTTTAATCTTAGCCTAGTTAGCTATCATCTCCTGCCTTATGGCTCTCGTCGAGACCCGATCTTGAGGAGGTTCATACGAACTTCTTATATTACCATGCCAAGGGTGGATCCCTCCTACGAACCCAGAGACCGGTGATCGCAGGGGCATTACTAGTCACGACTCCGCGGTAGTAAACAATTTGGTAGCCCATACAGGTCATAGCCGTAAGGCCGAGGATGTTGGTTGCAACGTCATTCTACTACGGCGGCTCATGGATTGGCCATCCTCTCGCCCTCCCGACTGTCAACACTCAGGGGATACACTACGCTAGGAGGGTTGACCTCCCAAAGGTGAAAAATGGCCGAAAGGCCAATCCGACAAATTGGCCAAATTCGGCCAACAGAAAAATCCATTCCAACAATGGCCGAACGGCCAAACTATAAAAAAAGGGCCAAACTACTGGTCTGTGGCTTTTAGCCAATAAAATACCTTAAATAAATACATAAAATAATACAAAAAAATTTTAGCCGATTAGTAATGGCAGTAGCCGTACAATTTGGCCAAGGAAGGACAAAAACGGGTGGCTACTTTTAGGCCGAATTGGAAAAATGGCCATTCGTCCAAGAAAAACAAAACGGCCCTAAAAAATGAAAAAAAAAACTTTTTTTTTCTAAAAAAAGGAGACGTGAGAATGAAGCGTTTTTGGTCTCCAAAAGGTGAAAATTGGCCGTGTGACGGCTAGGCCGAGACCATCGATTTACGACGAAGGCTTTCTTTTGATTTGAGTGTGGTGCATCAATGATACTCTCATTAATACACTACACTGGGGGGTATTATTGACACGAAGTTTTAATAAAGCCTTCGTACGGGCTTAACGAAGGTGAATGATTAACTGCGTTTATCAAGTAGGGCGTTGAGCTCTTGGACGAAGGACACAGTGCGTTGAAGCAGCGTTGCTTGGTTACGACTTGGAGTATTTGGGTCGTTGAGAGTGAGGCGCTGAGGACTGGTGTTGGACGATCGCTATTCCTTGAGCGTTGGATGTGGAGCATGTCCACGTGAGGCATGGTTGAGCGTTGGGTTTCCATGTATCTATTTATGTGCTAGTTGCCTATGTGGCTAAATAGGCAAGTTGTTAATGTCTTTACTAAATTAGCCTATGAGTCCATGACACGCCCAACATGATGTAGTAGACTAATAAGATATAGCTTGTACGATCTTGTTACAGCCTGTGCTAGTGGTATATTGATAAGAGCTGGACGATTACCCAAACTCGGTGCTCGGCCAAGGACGTGAACGCCCAAGACCCAAGGCCGTGTGTTTGCACAATACACGTGTCTGATGCATAGAGCAACAGTTGCAGGTATGTACCAGCAGTTGAAGAAATGGAATAGAGCGGTTCCAGGAGCAGTTATTGTCCTAGGTTTTCTATAAATATGTAATAAGTGCTTTATTGTAAATCCAATCCAACTGATATCAAGAACAAACTCTTTACTTTATCTTAATTTTCTTGCCGTAATTTAGGAGTAGCACTATCATAATTTAGGAGTAGTTTAATCTTAACCTAGTTAGCCATCATCTCTTGCCTTATGACTCTCGTCGAGATCCGATCTCGAGGAGGCTCATACGGACTTCTTATATTACCAGGCCAAGGTTAGATCCCTCCTCCGGACCCAGAGACCGACGATCGCAGGGGCACTACTAGCCACGACTCCGCGGTAATAAACAACGTTAATTATATTATTCACATTAATTAAAGCAATAGAAAAAGAATAAATAAAAAAACATAATTAACCATAAACCATAAATCCTACACTCCAAATCTCAAACCTTAAATCCTAATAAATCTAATAAGTGAGTTTAGGAAATTTAGATTTTAGGGTTTAGTATTTAGGATTTAGTTTTTTATTAGATATTTTTCAATTGCTTTAATTAATATGAATAATATCATTAATTAATGTGTGCATCAATTAATGTGTGCATTAATTAATGTGAATATTAATTAATATGAGCATTAGTTAACACTATTAGATTTAATCTAGAGTGTTCATTTTTCATTAATCAATAGATATGATTGAGCTTCTAAATGAGGGTATAATATGTTGAAAATGGTTAAGAGAAAAACCATATTTCCAGTCAGATTAACACGCACGTGGCAGTGTAAGGAACAACACCATAGAAACGATTTGTCTAAACTATTTCCGAGTGAATAAGAATTGGTTGATAAAATTAGTCCTACATGTGGGCTCCCGTAAATTGGACACGTTTAGTCCAATCCTGAACTGTACCATAACCATGGGTTGGGTGAACCCATCTTCATTAGTTTTGGTTTTAGGCCTTGTAGGCCTAAACCTACCAATTAACTAATTAAAAAATAATAATTAGTTAATATGTTGGTGGGTTAGTGGGTTAGTGTTAGGAGTTTACTATGCATATTTCAATGATGTTGCATAATATTAAATGATTGTATAGATAGAAAATGGATGATAGTAAAACAGGTGTTTGAAGCAGTAGAGGTAAACTAATCGAGGTAGAGGCAGTCGGGGAAGATCAGTTGAGACTGTAGCAGTCGAGGAGTATCAGTTGAGACAGAAGCAGTTGAGACAGAAGCAGTCAAGGAAGATCAGTTAAGATTGAAGCAGTCGAGGTAGAAGCAGTCGAGACTGAAGCACTCGAGATAAATGCAGCTGAGATAGAAGCAGTCGAGATAGACCAATCGAGACCGAGACAGTCGTGAAGGAACCAGTCGAGATAGAGGCAGTCAAGACAGAGACAGTCGAGACAGACCAGTCGAGACAGGACAGTCGAGACAGAAGCAATCGAGACCGTACCAGCCGAGTCAGATTCAATATAGACAAAGACAGTTGAGGTAGACTAGTCAATATAGATCAGTTGAGGTAGATCAATCAAGGTAGATCAGTTGAGGTAGACAGCCCAGCCAAGTCAGATGCTGAGTTAGCATATTCTCAGATGATAGAGTAAACATTGATGAGTACACATTTTTTGAAGATGAAGATATTTGAGTTCGAATTCATTTCAAATCATTTAAAGACGTTAGAGACAATCATATAAAGACAAAGATCACGAAATGCTGCAATATTCAAAAAGCAAGTCAGCTTTTTGCAAAAGGAATGTCAGAATAAGGAAACCCTAGTTCAGAAAGGAAGCTTTTGGACAACATTCACAAATCAGGAAAGTTGACTGGACCAGATTCACGTTTCTAGGGATTTCCAGACAAATCGATGATTGGAAGAAAATCATCTCAACGGCATCATCAACGGGAAGATATTTGAAAGAAAGAATAAATACTCAGTAATGAAGAAGAAGGCAAGAAGATTGAATACACGAAGCATCGAGCACCCATGAAACTCTGATCTAAAAAGAAATTAAAATTAAGCACTCCGTGAAAGAGTTTATTGAGCCAACCCAAAAGATTTCAAGATACATCCAGAAAGGCTCAAGGATCATTGCTAGATCCAATTGTTTACAAACAACCAATCATCTTCATTCTTTGAGATCAGCGAAGCAGCAAGGCTGTCAAGGGCTGAAGCAGTTGAAGCAATGAAGCTACAAAGGAACTGAGAATCATTAAAGCATCTAAGGGTGTGAAGGACTGAGGCAACTGAAGCAACACGACTGATACTCCAGGAAAAATCCCCTAGAGTAATCACTAAAGTCCCGAACTTGAACCGGATCAGGAGGGTCCGGCTGGAAAGGAAAGGGATCCGGTCGGCTCGGGGGAGGAGTGTGCCTGATGACTTCCGATGGCCTGAAACAGACGAAAAAACACATCAAAGGGTACCCCGAGGTGTTAGCTCGGGGAAACTGCTCCGATGCTTAAGTCAGCAAGTGAGGAAGAAAGTGAAAACCTCTGGCGAGAGATCACTGAGCGAGTTACCCGAGCGGGTTTCCCGAGCGGGTTTCCCGAGTGTGAGTGGGAGGCAATCTGAGATTAGAGTCCCGAGCAGGTTGTCCGGGCAAGTTACCCGGACAAGTCCAGCGAATAGGGCTCCGAGCTCGCCAAAGGGGAAAGGAGAACGCCGAAAGGAAGAAGTAAGCAAAGAATCACATACCTTGAATCTTGGAGTGAGACCCCTATTTATAGGGGTTGAAGATGAGGAAATTATCATAATGCCACTGGTTGTACGGATACCTAGAGCAGGCTGCCGAGTGAGTTCCCCGAATGTGTTCCTCGAGGGGGTTCCCCGAACGGGTTCTCCGAGGGGGTTGCAAGGTGGAAATGGGCTTGGCCTGAGAAGGCCAACAACTTCCTTGATAGGACTCCGAGCGAGCTCCCCGGGCATGTTCCCCGAGGGGGTATCCCAAACGAGCAGGTGGGGCGAAGCCTGAGCAGTGTGGTGATGCATGAGTCACAAGAGTCACTGAGTGGCCTTATGGAGTAACCCGAGCGGGCATCCCGAGGAGGTATCCCGAGGGTGTATTCCAAGTGAGGCAGAGGGTGTTCATGACTTCAGATGATGGAAGATGATGTGAGAGGCTGCTCCAGCCTGAACCCCAAGCAGGCACCCCGAGGGGGTTCCCCGAGCATGCGTCCCGGGCGGGTTCTGAAGGCCAACAAAGACCCGGTTCGAACCACTTGATATCCTTGTTCACGAGAGCAGGGGTGAATACCCGTATATCATCAGTATTGCTAGGTAGTGTGCCAGGTGCACGGTTTCCTAGCAAATTTACAATCTGACCCAATTGTGTCTCCAGGTTCTTAATGGTTGCGTCTTGATTTTGCATCCTGGTATTGCACGTTGTTATAAATTGGGCCAGCATGTCCTCCGTTGACGGCCTTTGCTGTGGAGGTGGTGCTTGCTATTGCTGTTGTTGCGGTTGTTGCTGTTGCGGCGGCTAAACATATTGTCGCTGCTGGTGTGGTAGCGCTCTGTACGCCCTCTGTTGTGGTACATACTGTTGTTATTGTTGAGGTTGTTGTTGTTGTTTGGGTCGCACCTGTCCCTGTTGACGGGAACCTGAAACATACTATGAAGGGGGCGGCGGTTGCTGTGGCGGCGACATCTGCTGAGCATTTTCATAATTGGTGCCCCGCCATGATAGTAAATTGTTTCCTCTCTAAGGTATATACTGTTGTTGCTGGCCGGTCTGCCCAATGTAGTTAACGAGCTCTTCAATGGGCTCTGGTTCTTCAATCTCTACGTATTGCGGCACAACAATCATGGCGTCAACTTGGTCTTGAATGCTGACGCCGGCATGTTGTGGGCACAATCCCGTCGGTATCGTAGCTACCTCTAATGTGGAAAGTCTTATATTTATAGTCTGTAGCTGAGTGGTAAGTGAAGCGAGGGCTTCAGGGTCAAACAAAGGTGTTGCGGGCTCTACACTAGCCACTGGCGCTGCCCTCTTAGAACTCGACGCCACGGCTCTCGCAGAGTCATGCTAGTAACTATTCGTTGCCATATCCTCCAGGATAGCCCACGCATCGTTCTGTGTTTTCCTCATGAACGAGCTGTCGGCGGCTGATGAGTGCATAAAAATGCACTTGTCACATTTCTAATTTCAGCAGCTTATTTCTATTTTGGGACCGATCGTCATGAATTTAACGTTTTATAGTGTTTAGATGAGTTGGACGGCCTTGATCTTGTTTTGGGTGTTTTTAGTTGTTTTTACAGGTCAAGGACGGGTCCCGGACGGATAGCACGTGAGTTGCACGCGGATAGAGGCCATTACGGCCGTATTAGCCTTATTACGGCCGTAATAGCATCACGGCCGCAGTACTACTCATACGGCCGTGGCAAACGCATTCAGCAGTACCTGGATCATGGCATCATTACGGCCGTATCATCCTCATTACGCCCGTAATGAGGTAGATCCTCACGGCCGTAGCAGGAACAATACGGCCGTAATAAAGGTCGCTCCAGACGGCTATTTAAGCCACACTTCGGCCGCCAGTACGGATCATCCATTCTTTTGCCGACTTCGAGAGAGAGCACTCAGGGGGCGATTCGAGGCAAAGGCAGGAGC
>JAOWBR010152163.1:0-13305 GCA_028571145.1 Dionaea muscipula
GTGAATGAACTATTACGTTTTTCAAACTTAAAAATCTTTTTCAAAGTTGTGTAGCAGATTATATTTGTATAGCCCCTTTTAAATTTAGTTTTCAAGGTTTTAGATACTGTTTTGATGTTGTGTGTGTGTGTATGAATGCAATGCAAACTGAAAATATAAATGACACAAAGATTATAGAGGTTCGAGGTGGTGTAATCCTCTACTACTCTCTTCTCCCTGTGGTATGGGAGGAATCCACTATTGTTCAACTAAATGATTGTCAACTCCAACACAGCTCCTTCAACGATGTGTCTTCAGCTACTACCACATTGTATGCTCCTTCACAACCCCTTGAGTTACTTCAACAGTTTCAGTCTTTCACTAGCTTGAGTTCTTCAACTGCTCTTAGTCCTTGACAACCTCCAGTTGCTTCACCAATCCTACAGCTCCTTCAAACTCAATTCCTTCAATGATTCCAATCCTTCGTGGCAACACCACTTCACTGTTCTTCAAGAAAAATGATGATCTTAAAAAGTTGTTGAATCACCAATAGTGATTCTCGAGCCTTACTTGATTTTTCTAATCTGCTCAGGGTTTACCTCAGTTTCTAGTGAAACTTTGAAACTCAGAGATGCACGAAGAGATTTCAAATTCACAGAATAATAGCTGATCGAGAGTATGTCCTTCTTCTTCATGCGTGCGAATATATAACCTCTTTTAGAAATATACCAGTTGGAGAGCCGTTGAAAATTGATCTTTTTCTTCTTCTGAATCTTCTAGAAATCCCGAAAATGATGGATCTGGTCTTGGTCTTCTTCCCCTTTTCGTGAATCTTTTTGAAAAGTTTCCTTGTCCAACTAGGGTTTCCAAATCTGACATTCCCTCTTTCAAAAAGTTACCTTCTTTTTGCATTGGTCAGAATCCCGTGATCTTTGTCTTTTCTTCAACGTCTCCAATCATTTATATTAAATTCAGATCATTAAATTTAATATTTGTCCAATCCTTGTTCAGTGCAATCCTCATTTTAAAACATGTGGCATGCTGGTCTTCAAAAGCCGTAACCTGATCTGCCTCTGCCTCGACCGATTCTGAAAAACTCGATTCTGACAAAGCTAAGTCAATCTAGACTGCCTCCTTGATGTTGCAACCTAGACTGCCTTCGTGAATCCTCAGTCTCGACTGCCTTCTTGAACCTCGGTCTCGACTGCCTTTAGAAACTTCAGTCTCAACTGCCTTCAGCATTGTCGGTCTAGATTGCCTTCAGCATTGTCGGTCTAGACTATCTTTTAGCATTGTCGGTCTAGCTTGCATTTGCGTCTTTGCTTTCTCAACTGCTTTCATGAGCTTTAGTCTAGACTGCCTTCATGGTTGTCGGTCTATACTGCCTCTAGATTTTGCTTCGGTCTAGACTGCCTTTGCACTTTGCTTCGGTCTAGACCGCCTCTGTGAGATCAAATGCTACAGTTTTCCTCAATCTAGCCTGCCTTAAGGAATTTCGGTCTCGACTGCTTCTGCTTCAAATCAACCTAGACTGCCTCTTGTAAAACGATCCGATCTAGAATGCCTTCGTGAAACTGATCCGGTCTAGACTGCCTTAGGTAAATCTTCAAAGCTTATTCTTCCAAACTAGAATCTTTAATCCTAACCTGTTTAAGTTGCTATATGCAACTTTTATACTAATCAAGCAAAACCTAAATAATCAATCTATACAACAATAATACTTAAAGCTATAACATCATCAAAACCTAATTAACCTATCACACATGGATCAGAGTTTCCACGTCTTATTGGAGCCCACGTTTGGTGCTGCGGAGACTTCTGAAGCGCCAAAGAAAGTGGTCAAGACTAAGAGGACTAAGAAGGCCACGTCTGAGGTGGCAGACTGACCGGTGTATTTTTGTACACCTTCTCTATAATCAATTTCATATTAATTATTATAAGATTATATCTGAATCACAGCATTTTGGCTCATATTTGGATTATAACCCCAATTAATATCAGTCGTTGAATTCATGCATAAAACATGTCTTTTATATCACAATAATACTTAGACCAATTTACGTCTGCTTCTGGCCAATGACAGACAGTATCCGGTTAACATTATTGTATAATAATAAAACAGACGTAATATTACTATGACACACATGTGTTCCACGTTAATGATACTTTTATCATCTTCATATCTCATGGTATTTTCCTACGTGTTTGATAGCAAAGATACGAGTCCTCGCATTGGAACTTATCTTAACCGAAAGAAAATAGAAATATATTCAACGTCTGAGTACAATATATTCCACGTCTGAATTTATTAATATCAGTCATTAACTGCATGTTTTATTTGCAGTTACATGTCGACGACCTCATGTGAGAGCTTGAAGCCACCAAGGGAAGTATGTGGAACAGTAAAAACATGTTTGCCCAGTCATAACTTGAAGCTTCCATGAAGTCACCGTTTTCCATGCATGTCTGCTGTTCATATATACATGAAGCCGCCGTTCGCTGCTTCACCATCATGATATAGCCGAACCCAACGTCTGCTTTGTACCTATATATACAACGTTTGATTCAAACGTGATTTGGAAGCTGCATGAAGCTACTCCACGTCTGCATACTGCATACATACAAATAGAAGCTACACGTGAATATTCATGCTACAGCACAGCTTCATCCAAGCTCTCAACGTTTTCCCACCATGTCGATGCAAAAGGAAATCAAAGCTACTGCATTCAAGCCTTGAAGTTAAGCCACCGTTTGAAGCTGCTCCACGTCTGCTAATTGCAACAAAGCACCGTCTGGTCCATAAAAAGAAGCTGGCCGTCTGAATTCATTTCACGTCCACTGAAGCTGCTGCTTCAACATGAAGAAGTCCACCGGTTCTCATACTTCTTTAAGTCTACTCATCGATCAGTACTCCACACGTGAATAGAAGAATTGAAAGCTATTCAAGATGTGAAGCTACCATCCACGTCTGCTTTATGCTGCCATCCACGTCTGCTTCACTAACCAACAATCAGAAGTCCACGTTTGAGCTTCTAATTCAATGCAAAGAAGCCTGCCACCTGCCATATATATATATATTCACCATGAAGCTGCCACCATTTGAATTAATGCTACAACAACTTTATATGAAGCATGTCGCTGCTTCACAACCAAGAGGAGAGTAGCTAGCAACTGTTTGAAATCATCACAATGCCACACAACGTTTGCCATGCAACGTCTGCTCTCCAATAATAGCCTAACCGTTGATTAACCATTGCCAAATGAAGTGAAGCCACTGATTGAGTGCTTCTCCACTTTTCCCACTCGGTGATGACACAAAGAAGACAACCAACAGCTGCCCGTGAAGTTACACAACTGCACGTCTACATGTGCACAAAGAAGCAACTCAACGTGTGCTTGATAGGGAGAATATTAAAGCTACACATTTGATGACCAAACGTGGATTAAATCCACCGAGAAGCCCAGACGGTGAATTTATACAATTCATGGAACAGTAACTTGACGAGTGGCTAATCACTATTTTTTCCATACTTCACCAAATGAGCTGCAAATTGGAGCATGACTACAAGAAAGAATTCTGCACGTGATGATGACAATAAAATTTTCAACCGACTTCGGGAATATTCTCAACCACCAAGCTTCTAGAAGAAGACTCTTTACAACAAACTAGAAGATATTTTCTTCAACAACCAGAAAAATCTTAACCATTGGGTTACGATAGATTAATATCGACTATTGATTTGTAACTTCCCTTCTAGTTAGCAAAGCTTATAAATAATGGCTCCTATATCCCATTTTAAGAGACTCAGGTAGAGTAGATACGTAGAAAGAAAACAGAGTAATATTCGATACGCTTAGATAGAGTAAAAAAACACATACTTGTAGTCTTGAATCCTTATTTTTTGGCGTCATTTTCTACTGAGAAATCAATAGTAGAAATGACCCAAATATTTTGTAATCAAGATTCATGTTTCAATGAGAATTCAGACTCTGTCCATGAAGTTTTGTTCATCTCGTTTATTTCTTTTTATCTCTCTCATTCATTTTCTACTCGTGTTTTGATTTTTGAGGATAAAAGATCTAAATTGCGTTTTCAAGTTAAACCACATCGGTGATTCGACTCTTCTACTTCGATTATTGTTTCTGTTACCTAGACTCGAGAGAGTGGGTAATTGAATCAATTATTGAAATAAGTATCGACTGGTAGAGAGCAATATTTTACACTAGCTGGTGACCGAATCCAGAGTGTCCATCTCCATCTTTGTTCAGTTTCGATAACGTATATTTAACTGTTCTTTTAAGTTTGTGAATCTTTGATTCTCAAAGATTGCACAATTATTTCACGTAAGTTTTCTTTAGTTAGTTCTTGACTACATTAGTTTGTCTACATCATTTTTAGTGTATTCTCTGACTCGAGAGATGATGAGAATATTACTACTTGAATGGGGCCTTCAACTTGACGTTGTCTCGGTTGGGTATCATCAATTAAAGTTTCTTGGTATGCGAGCGCTTTCACTTAGACATTCTAGGGTCGAACAACTTGTCACTGATTCGACTCATTTGATTCTTGATTTGAATCTTGTTCTTAATGCCATCAGTAGAGGTAGAGATTGACAACCTTTGCTCTCATAGACTGGTTAGTGTTGATACAAGGTGATCGAATCCTTGGTTAATCCCACGTTGCATAATCCGTTAAGCCCATTAGACAGACGTGTCACTGCTTGTTTCTTAATCCCACGTTTGCCTTTCTCTCTTATTGAATCATGATGATCATTTCACTGTCTGGGTGTATAATTGATTTAATCTCTGTGTGTCACCTGTTTGTTTCACTCGTAGAGTTCGATATTCATGTTTGAACCCCCCGTGATATTTTATTCTTGATTTATCATGTTTACTATTTGGTATACTTTTACATTTGATCAACAAAATGATAAGTCTCTTTGGGATCGACACCTTGCTCATCCTTTATTCAGTTTAATTTTGAGTAATACCTTCATCGCAGCTTGGGTATTATTTGATTGGTAGTTCCGATAGCTATCACAGACGTGGTTGAGGAAGAAGTCCCGACTGAAGGGACAGTCGGTGGCACTCAAGAAAGGGAGGCTGTGGCCTGAAAGATCAAACTAAAGCCTAAGGCCAAGCCAAAGAAGAATGACGTGGTTAGCCCATCTGCAGGGGAAAATGTAGTGGGTGAAGCGGAAGGAGATAAAGATGTGGAGGAAAAGATGCAGGTAGTGGATGAAGGGTTGCAAGTGGGAACGAGGAGACGTTTGAGGAAAGCAGCATCTGTGCTAGTGGCCGAGACTGGGGATAGTGAATAAACTCAATTCGATGAAGATGTCCGGAAGCTTGTTTCTAACTCAGACGTGAACGAAGAGGAGCAGACAAGAAAGAGACGTAAAAACAAGTGGCTAGGACTGGGCCAGCTGCAAAGAAGGCCAAAACAGGTAACTCTTCTTGATTAAAATAATTTATGATTTGAGTTTACCATGTTTGGTTTATTTTCTTAATAAGTATTTGATTATCCCGTTTTTTGTTCCAGATAAAGAGAAAGTTTCTCTACTTTATCAAAAGTTTCTGGGGTTGGGAACTAAGCCAATTAAGGAACCAGATGTGTTTGGGAGTCCTACGATTGAAGAACTAGACCTGCAGGTGGATGAGCTGTTGGCCCGTCCGTTTATTTCTGAAGTAGTTCAAGAAGAGGAATTTGAAGATCAAGCATGGGATAAGGGTGAAGAAGAGGAAGATGAAGAGGAAGGACAAAGAGACGTGGGGCCGTCTGCTTTTGAAAAACGTTTTAGAAGTTGGTCCCTGTTCTCCGCCAAGAGGCTCATTATTCCCCCAAGCCGAATGATAAGGAAGTGCATGGATGTCATGATGGGTTGTGCCAATCATGCCACCATCAAATCTCTACGCAGTCTTCCTTTGAAACATAAGTGTGCCATCTTGTGCAGAAACATGGCTGAGGTAAAATTTTCTTAGGGATTGTTTTAAGACTCTTCTTTATCCTTAATCAGTTCTAACATAATGTGATCCCCCTTATTTTCAGACATCACACCTTACAGGAGATGTTCTATGTGCTGCCGTTCAAACTGATACAGAAAAATAGATAGGCTGATGGAAGAGGTAAATAACATTCCAGAGTGGTTCTTATGCACGTTTGCTTCAATTCTTTATTCTGACGTTTGTTTTTTTCTTTATTCAGAAATTTGCTTTCAAACAAGAAATTAAAGAATTGAAGTTTGAGAATGATTCCACGATTGAGATCTCCTCACAAATGAAAGATGACGTAGAGATGGCGATGGAGGAGAATCAGTCATTGGAAAAGGAGAATGAAGAATTGAAGACCGCGTTGGAGGGATAAAGGAACAAGGTGCAGACGTTGGAGGGTAAAACCAAGGAGCTGCAGGCGGCCCTGGAGAAGGAGAAGGAGGCGAATAAGAAGAAGGAGAATGAGTTAGTAGCATCTTATAAGAAGAATCAAGAGCTACTTCGAAAGAAAATGGATTTAGACACTTCTCTGTTTCAGAGAAAGGAAAAGAATGAGAAGCTGTAAATATCTTTGACTCAGGTATGTAACACGTTTCCTTCTAGAATATGCAAACTATTCGTAATGTATGAAAAAAATTTCTTACGTCTTCCTTTGTTTTTACAGATGAAAGAGAAGAGAAAGATTGTTGAGGAGCGTCTGCCTAAGCAGTTTGAATATGCAAAGAAGGAGGCCGTTAGGGAGTACCTGGGTTCAGAGGAGTGCAGCGCTAAGTTCAATGGCGCGTCTATTTTTGTACTTCAGAACGGATTCAAGATTGGGATTGCTCAAGTCCGAGAGCTTCTAATAGAAGATGATGAGCTAATTCCCGAGCTCGAGAAGATGAAGATAAATCTGAAGGTGAAGTATGAAAAGGAACCCATTCCTTTAATTGAGGTCGAGCCTACCGTTTGGTCAGAGACTTATGAAGCAGTCCCCTGAGATTCATTAAGGAATGGGGGATTGAAGCAGACGTTTCCATGGATACTCCCTGTCCAGTTAAAGTGGTTCGTCTAGCTCCTCTTATTACTGCTCCTGAAGTTCCTTCAACGTCTGCACCAGACGTGCCTCTCCAACATCCTACAACTATTACTCCGATGTTGGAGCAAAAAATCCCCCCGCCCCAACCTGATGTAAGTAGTGAACTTATAGCATGAAAATATTTAGTTATACACATTTGTGTGTTTGTTAAATATTAATAAATGTTTTCATCTTTTGGAATGCTTGTTTCTTGCCGTCCCCTTTTTAATGATTTATTTCACGTCTGAGATGTGATTTTAATCGCAATTGATTTTACGCAGATTGTAAATGAACTCAAACGTGAAATAGCCATCCTTATTCAGAAAGTTGATGACTTGATAAAGGATCATCAACTTATGAAGATGAACATGAATAATCTTATGTTCTCATGTAATAGTATGGATTCAAAGAAAGATGATCTTCAAATTGAGAATAATTTATTGTCCATTAAGGTTGAAGAGATTTCAGAAACCATTGTGAGACAAAGAGAAAGCAGACGTTGGGAGGTGGCAGGGTTTAGAGCTGCCTTAAAGAATGCTCAAGATCAATGTTCTGAAAGAGTTCATGAAGTATTCGATCTGAAGAATGATTTATTGGTATCACGTCTACATTTACACCAAGTAGACGTGATAATTGAGGTTCTTCAACGTCAGCTAAAGGATAATGAACGTGAACTTCTATTAGTAATGGATCTCAAAGATGAACTGCATGATTCTCAACTATGACTGTCAGAGGTAGACAATATCATTGAATCCCTCTGTTCAGAGATGAATGTTATGGAAGATGAATGGAAGGCCAGGGTATATTCCTTGCGGTGGCAAATTGAAAATTTGGAAAAGGATAGAACTACAATGGTCCTTTCTTCTTCCTTAGATGATGAAATGAGAGGTGACAATGTTATGGAGAATCCTACTACTGCCCTAGTAGTCTATATCCCTCCTACTACGTTTGCAAATACTACCCTGCCTATGTCTCCTATACTTGGAGGTGATGCAGAAGATCTGGAATCAGTTAGTGAGATAGGGGTGCATCCTAGTCAAGTTGTGGCTCCTATGGATCAGAATAATGTACTAGAAAATAGGATTGAGTCAGAAGATTCTGACTCATTGTTTGATTTTGACTGAGATGAATATAATGATTATTTGAATGGTTAATTATCTATTTCACCTTTCCCCACCGTTTGATTTTAATCTTATCCTGCCACGTCTGAACCATGAATGGATAATGAATCATCATTAACTTAAGAGCAACTCTAACTGAAAAAGAAAAGAAAAGGAGAGAAGTCGGACGCAGAGAAAAAAATAAATCAAACCTATATAAAGAACTGAATAAATTAAAAAGAATAATTGAATAACAACCTGAAGCAAACGGATCACTCTGAAGGAACGTCATGCAAATCAATGTGTTTTATCATACCAGACGATGCTCCTTCAAAGAAAGGTTTGAGTCTAGGCCCATTTACCTGAAACTTATCCCCAAGGTTTTGGAGACTTTGAATCTCAAAGTATCCAGACGGGTTGGCCTCTACTATGACATAGGGACCAAGCCATCTAGATCTAAGTTTGCTAGGAAAAAGTTTCAGACGTGAATGGAATAACAAAACTTTTTGCCCAACACTAAAAGCATGCCTAGCAATCATTTTATCATGAAAAGCTTTGGTTTTCTCTTTATAGATTGCAGCGTTAGTGTAGGATTCATTTCTAATCTTCTCCAACTCTTGGAGTTGGAGTTTTCTTTCCTTCCCAGCCTCATCATAACTAAGATTACACTCACGTATGGGCCAATAGGCTTTATGCTCAATTTCAACAGGAAGGTGACAAGCCTTACCAAAAAGAAACCTAAAGGGGGACATACCAAGTGGTGTTTTGTAGGTTGTTCTATGGGCCCAAAGAGCATCGTCTAATTTGGTACTCCAATCCTTCCTTAATGTATTAACAGTTTTCATCAAAGTATTCTTAATCTCATGATTGGAGACCTCTACCAACCCATTAGTCTGTGGGTGATAAGCAGTATACGTATGATGGTTCACATGATACTTCTTAAGTAGGGTAGCCACCGTTCGGTTCACAAAGTGTGTTCCTCTATCACTGATAAGGGCTTTGGGAACTCCATATCTTGAGAAGATATGAGTTTTGAGAAATTTAACAACAACTTTGCTACCGTCTATTTTTGTAGCAATTGCCTCTACCTATTTTAAAACGTAATCAACAACAAGAAGTATATAAATGTTACCAAAATATGGAGGAAACGAACCAACAAAATCTATGCCCCAAATGTCGAACACCTCGCAGACGTGGATGTTTTTCATCGGCATTTGATCACGTCTGGAAATATTCCCCAATTGTTGGCATCTATCACAAGATCTGCAAAATTCAAAAGAATCTTTAAAGACAGATAGCCAGTAGAATCCTGCTTCAAGGATCTTCCTAGCAGTCTTTTGAGGACCAAAATGGCCTCCACAAGCAAACTTGTGACAGTGCTTTAGTATGCTAAGTGATTCCATTTGGAAGATGTAACGTTTGATAACTTGATTAGAGCAAAATTTCCAAAGGTAAGGTGCACCCCAAACGTAATACTTAGAATCACTCTTGATTTTATTCTTCTGAGCCTTAGAAAGATGTGATGGAAGGGAACCACTTACAAAAAAGTTTACCATATCAGCATACCATGGTTCTTGATCTTGGATGGCATAGAGATGCTCATCCGGAAATGAATCTTGGATAATTATACCATCCTCATTTTGAACCAGTCGGCTTAGGTGATCTGCTATAAGATTTGCTTTACTTGATTTGTCTTTGATCTCAATGATAAACTCTTGTAGCAGCAGGATCCACCTAATCAACCTAGGCTTTGACTCCTTTTTGGAAAGAAAATATTTTATAGCTGCGTGGTCAGTAAAAACAATGACCTTGGTTCCCAACAAGTATTTCCTAAATTTATCTAAAGCAAACACTATTGCCAACAACTCTTTTTCAGTGACAGTATAATTTAATTGTGCTAGGTCAAGTGTTTTGCTAGAATAATAAATCACGTGAGGGACATTATCCCTTCTCTGTCCCAAAACGGCCCCGACTGCAAAGTCACTCGCATCACACATGATCTTAAATGGTAGAGACTAGTCGGGTGGCTGGATGATAGGTGTGGTGGTCAGACGTGCTTTAAGTGTATCAAAGCAATTTTATAGTCCTCTCCAAAAATAAACTCTATCTCCTTTTATAGCAACTCACAAAGGGGTTTTGAGATTTTTGAAAAATCCTATATAAAATGCCTATAGAAACCAGCATGTCCTAAAAATGACCTAACGTCTTTTACCTTTGAAGGGTATAAAAGTGTTTTGATGAGTTCAATTTTTGCTTTATCAACCTCCAAACCTTTTGTTGAGACAATGTGGCCGTGGACAATACCTTGTTGGACCATGAAATGACACTTTTCATAGTTTAGGACAAGATTGGTCTCCACACACCTCTGCAAAACATGTTCAAGATTAGACAAGCATATATCAAACGTGGATCCATAGACAGAGAAATCATCCATGAATACTACAATGATATTTTCAATAAAGTCAGAAAATATGCTCATCACGCATCTTTGAAAAGTGGCAGGTGCATTGCAAAGACCAAACAGCATTCTACAATAAGCAAACGTGCCAAAAGGTCACGTGAAAGTGCTCTTTTCTTGGTCCTCGGGGGCTATGACTATCTGGTTATGACCAAAATATCCATCTAGGAAACAATAATAAGAATGACCGGCTAATCGTTCAAGGACTTGGTCAATAAAGGGGAGAGCGAAATGATCCTTATGTGTGGAGGTGTTTAATTTCCTATAATCAATACAGATGTGCCATGAATGTGCAACACGAGTGGGGATAAGTTCATTGCAATCATTGCAGACCATAGTGATGCCCTTCTTCTTAGGCATCACTTGGACTGGGCTGATCCACTTGGAATCAGAAATAGGATAAATTATGCCCATGTCCAATAATTTAATGATCTCTTTCTTTATAACCTCCATCATAGGGAGGTTTAGTCGTCTTTACATTTGACGACTAGGCTTAGCCTCATCTTCCATGAGTATATGATGCATACAAATTGAGGGACTTATACCCTTGATATCTGCAACCGTCCAGCCTATGACTATTTTATACTTTGAGAGCATTGAGGCTAGCCGACCCTCTTGGTCTGCACTCAAGTCATTGCAAATTATTACCGGTAACGTTTGGTTAGGACCAAGATATGAATATCTCAAATGATCCAGTAAAACTTTCTTTTCAAGCTCTGGTGGTGCCTCAATGGAGGGCACCAATTTTGCAGACGTGAGTGGAAGCTCAAAGACAGGAGATGATGCACATGACATGCATGTAGATGCATGAGAAACTTTTTTGACGTTCACGTCTGAGTCAGAGAATGATGTGGTGGTCTCTACGTCTGAAACAGACGTAGAGGTGAGAATCTCTTCTAAAGTGTCATGCATAGATGGTTGAACCATTTCAATGGAATACAATTCCATTGCTTTATTAGCACAAGAAAATGCATATGTGTGATGGCCTGTAGGGTAACTTATGGCTCCGATAAGATCGAATTTAACCACATGACCACTGACCCCTATAGAGGGGGTGCATGTCATCACATGCATTAATAATCATATTGGATATCATAACAAATGGTCTTCCCAAGAGAATTGGAGCGGGACTCTGATAATGATCCTTTTCCCTATGCAAAACATGAAAATCATCTGGGAAGACTAAATCATTAACATGCATGATGACATCCTCTAGGACACCGACTAGTGCAGTGGTGGATTTATCGGCCAGTTCGATAGTTCGATAATCACCCTGGTGTCCTTAAGCGGGCCTAGATCAAGGGCATCATATATATTTAATGGCATGATGTTAATAGATGCCCCTGTATTTATTATGGCCCTCAGACGGTGATTCCTAAAAGTTAATGGAATGGTAAACATGCCCTGATCTTTTTGTTTCAGGGGCACCGTTTGAGTAAAAAGTGAAGAAACACTTTCCTCAAGCCTAATAGTATCCCCCTCCCTGGTCTTTCTCTTAGAAGTGCACAATTCTTTGAGAAATTTGGCATATTTAGGCACTTGCCTAATAGCTTCAATGAGGGGTATAGTGATCTCAACCTTTTTGAAAAGGCCAAGTAGGCTCTTGTCTTGCTCTGCCTTTTTGGTTTTGGAAAACCGTGATGGGTATGGCAGAGCAGACGTGGAAGTATTTTTAGTGGGTGACGGTGGGGATGATACCTTAGGCTTTTCAGCCATTGTCGGATGGGCATCCATCATCTGTGTAAGCAATGGAGGCACGACTGTATCAAACTCAGTCGGCCTAAGAGGTTTGGATTCTACCTCCTTTCCACTTCTCAATGTGATTGCACTAGCTTGCTCACGTGGGTTCTTGATTGGTTGAGAAGGGAGTTTTTCAGAACCTTGCCCTTGCAAGGTGTTTACTGAAGTAGCCAATTGGCTGACTTGGGTTTCGTGGTTCTTTGTGGATGCACGTGTTTCATTTTGAAATGCCACGTTATCATTATTGTTATACACCCAAAAAATACCCGCCACGTGGACAGCGACTAACATGCCATGTGGGCGAGAGTGGACCCGGCTGCAGACACGTGGACACACCCGTCCACGTCGGCCTTGCATAGCCACGCATGCCCATGCATGGTTACCTCACGTGGAAGAGAGGATGGCAAGCAGCATGGCTACCTCTCATGGAAGAAAGGATGGCGGGCAACCTTCAGTTGAATGGCTTCACCGAGTAGTGGCCATTGGTGCTTGGCGAGCAGCGGTACTGAGTGAAGGAGAAGCACGCGAGCACTGGAGGATGCCAACGGGTAGCGAGCTTCGGATCCATTTGGCGAGCAGCTCGAGCTTACGCGAGCAATGGTGGAGCTTCCATGGCCGCGAGCAGTGCCTTCGAACGCGGTGAAACCTCCCAGTGAGCAGCGAAGCTCCTCCCAGCGAGCAGCGAAGCTCCTTCCAGCGAGCAGCGAAGCTCCTCCCAGCGAGCAGCGGAGCTCCTCCCAGCGAGCAGCGGAGCTCCTCCATGGCGGGAAGCGGCCACTTGCACAGCGAGCACCTCCCTCTTGCGAGCAATGAACCTCTTCGACGACCCGTGGAGCATCGTGAAGCAACAGCGTGGTGGGGCTTCCTCAGCGAGCACCTCCTTCACGCGAGCAGTAAACACAATCAAGTATTTTCTCCTCCATGCGAGCATCATAACTGGCGAGCAGCGAGCAACATAAGCGACGAGCAGGAGATTTGCA
>JAOWBR010152174.1:0-13305 GCA_028571145.1 Dionaea muscipula
TGATTTAATTTAATATGGAATATAGATTAGCCGGAGATGGTCTCGTTTTATTTATTCCTGATTGGTCCCTAGCTTTGCCCGCGACGAGTTTTAATTCACCGAAGGTTATAAGGTTTCGTGTCGACTCCCTATATAAAGAGGTGAAGGGTTTTTGTTTTTTCTACCGGAAGACCTAAACCTATTTGCTCAGGAAAAAGTTAGAAGATTGATAGGTCGTCTTCCTTTCTCCTCTCATCAGCCGTCGCCGCCACTTCCCCTTCCCCTCTCACCTGCCGCTGTCTGCCAAGGAGAACCGTCGCCGCCGACACCCTTCTTCATCTCCATCGCTGCCGCCAGCAGCACCCAGCAGCGGAGCAGCGCACGAGCGAAGCAACAACGGTCGCGGTAACAGCCTTCCTCGAGCGGCGCAGCAGCGTGCAGCAGACGAGTGAAGCAGCAGCAGTCGCGACAATCATAGAGCAGCGCGAGGCAGCCTAGCAGCGCACGCAGCAGATCGCAGCAGCAGCAAGTGCACAGGGCAGACGCACAAAGAAGCAGTCGCGGATTGTCTTCTTCAACGTCGGTCGCGTATCACCTGAGACAAATCGTCGGAAATTTTTTTTCCGTGAGATATAAGATTCGGTCATTCAATCATTTAAATGTTGCTGATTGTATTTGAATGGTTGAAAAAATTTTTGTCGTCTATCCTATGTACTGGCGCGATCCTGAACGCTTCCGCGGGACCCCATTCGATCGAGGTTTCCTTCAACCGTAACGCACAGAACCCCACCCCGACCCTAGTCCAGGTAAAAGAATCACAAGACTCACAAGCTACATCTGAGAAGAAAAATCCCAACCCCTCGCCCCACCCGCATGACGCCTTCCCCAAAGTGGTCCTCACGATGAACGTCCTCCGATGGAGCCCTCAAAAAACGACGGATCACCAAGCCAGATCAAAACCAACACGCTCACTTATCTATAGCTCTCTCACCAAAACCAGACTAACTGTGAGCATCCACCGGTGGCTCCCAATTATATTTGGGTATAATTGGGAGGCTTATATAATAACAGAACAAAATTAATTACAAAGGAACACAATTAATTATACTAAAATAAGCAACCTTATTGTAATGGTTATGATGGTAGATGCATATATATTAACAATATAGTGTCTCTTATTAATTTGAATATGGGAGGTTACAAGTTATTATTTTCATTATGTTCACAACGTTATAATCATTTTATATGATTGAGCTCATTAATAACCGTAGACGGAACATAATAGATTTTGATTCAATTAAATCATGATGTGATTAGTATTTTTAATGGTTCAAGCATGAACGAATTTGGATCGAACTACATACTTTACATCGTAACATGGGATGTCTCTAGCTAGTGTCAAGGCAGGATTATCGATTTAAATATTATACGTACTGGGACAAATTAGAACCTCCATTATACTAATTAAGTGATATATAATTGTCGATCGATGTAATTCGCACCTGGACGGGCATGTTCGAGGATGAGTTGGGACTTCCCAATAGTGCCTAGTATAATAAACCAAAAAAGGGAAATAAATAAACAAAATAAATATAACCAAAAAAATTAATGGATGGAGATTTCACCATTTTTCAGATATGAACCGAGATCATTATTTCTTAATCAAATGGTTATGGTTGAATTTGTTTTAAAATAGTACATTTTTAATTCCTTTTTTCTTTAATCTCAAAAGAAAAACGGGGATCTTGATTTTTTGGGAAAAAAATTGGAGAGGGAATGAATGGGTTTCCCATTGTACTTAAATTAAAACAGAAATTAAATGATGTAAAAGAAAACATTAAAAAAAGGAGATACATTTAAATAAAAAATTGAGTAATGATATAACTATTTCTACAGAATATCATATATACCATTCATTTTACTATCCCAACTCACTCGTGATTTTGCTATTAGGATCCGCTTATCAGCATTTAATTCAAATCCCAAAAAATTCAATGACCGTAATCATATATACAGAAAAAAAAAAACATGGTTTTTTATTGTGCATGCATTTTTTTTTTTGACTGAGAATCTTCCTTTTCTGTCTTTTAATTATTTAAACTCGTCTTCTTAAGAAAAATATATTAACATGAACATCTACCATATTTTAAAGTAATTCAATATCAACACACATGTAACTAATTAAACGTAATTAATGTTTCTATTGCACTATTTTTGTTTTAAGTTTATTTATTTATGACCGAACGTGACGTATATTTTTGTCAAGGATGTGTTTAAATGTAAACAATATGAAGTGGAAGGTGTTTAAATTAATGAATTTTTTTTTTCAAAAAAAAAAGATGAGTGTGTTTTTGTGGAAAAGAAGAACAGAAAACCCTCAAACATATATGTAATTAACTTGTTGAGAATCCTAAATTACTAGCTAGGAATATTGCGATTCTAGAAATCGAAATAATCAGGGTCATGGGTGTATTAATTTACGCATATGTGTAATTACACAAGCAATTAGCTAGACCACATCAAAGAATACAAATTAGCCAAAATTAGGTGATTTTCAATCTAACGTACCTCGAGAATAGCCTCTGTAACGGAGTTTGAGGATGAAGGACGATTTCCCATTGTCTAACCACAAAAGGTAAATACTAATTGAGTATACGTAGCACAAGTAGCTAGAGATCGATCTATCTACTATGATAACGATAAGCAAAACCGAAAAAAGAGTAAATCAAAACGATATATATAGTATATACACACAAACAAGCAATGTTTCCGGCTAAGCATAAATCATGTCTTATGAGAGTTTTTATTTTTTTTGTTCCTCATACCTGATCAGACCCAATCGCAGAACATAACGAGCTTTCCATCAACTAATCTAACATGGATAAGAGTTGTGAGTTCAGCTTTCTATTAGATCGAACACTGATCATCTGTGGTTTCCTTCTTGACGGATTTGTCTGATATACTAAAACTAAAAATCGAGATCAACAAGTCGTAAATTAATTAATATATATAGAATATAGAAACAACAATATATATAATTGATGGAAAGGAAATGAAGTAGGACCTTGGATTGGCGATTGTAGATAGGAACACTAGTGCAAGAGATATGTGATGGAGGCCGAGGGTGTGTTTTTCTTCATGAAGTAGAAGTAGAGGGGGCTGCAGATGCCTCTTTTGTTTTGCTTCATGTTTTTGGTAACGTAAAAGGAGTATCCTGCAGTGCATGCCATTTGTTTGATACTCAATGGTCTTACAATAAAAATTAGTACAAATTTACTATATATAACAAAATTGTATTTTTCCATTGAAAGGCAGATTTTCTTAGCCAGAAAATAATATCACACAATATGGGTAGTTTTTTGAATTAAATTTTGAACAAGCAGCAAGCTAGGAGGTTATATTATGATTTTCTTGTTTAAAATCATATAAAATTAATTAATTTGTCAACTAGCAATAAATGGATGACAAAAATGGAAAAATATTCACAATATTTAATTTTCCCGTTCCTAGTTCTAATACAAAGATGGGAAATAATTACAGTTCTTGAAAATTTAATTTGTCTCATAGGTTAATTCAGATGATGGGGTAGGATTAGGATACGATGATTTGTTAACTATTTTTTTTTAATTTTTTTTTAACTGTAATACACATAGCGATAATGTCACTGGCCTTTACCTTGAAAAATTTGACACCACAATTATTGCCGTTATATTTTTCAGGTTTTTTATAAATTTTTTTGATCGGATCCAAATACTACTAATATTGATATAATTTCTAATTTTTAATTATTTAATTATTTTATATTTTTTAAATTTTTATTGATTTTTTTTAAAAAGTTGGTAATATATAATTTTAATGATTTAAGAAGATGAAGTGCTCATCGTGTCGAAGATACGGACAACCTTAAATGATAGATAAACAAGGTAAAATTTTAAATTAAAATATTTTATAAAACAAATAGGATTATATGATATATTATGATGGTGTATGGTGTGGAATTATCAAACAATTGTGTGTGGTTATATGATTGGACGGGGTGGAGGGACAGACGACACTTTATTTATGGATAGGGAGGGATATAGCCCTTCCTTTGATTGCGATGAAGCAAAATCCTAAAATTCCATCTCTTCCATCCCGACAGTGCACTTAAAGCCATCAAAGAAAGCTCATGACAAGCAAAACTGGACAATGTATTTATTTGGTTTCTGTAATCAGAGAGATTTGGGCGTGGGGGAGGGGAGAAAAGATTAAAAGACGGAACTACCCTCCCCCCTTCTACACACACATGACATGACACAACATAATCCAGCCTTTCGTTTACTGTCATTTTTGCCAGCACTTGCTATCAGACCCCCTGTGGACCCTTCAGCCCATGTGCCCTCGCTGTATCCCTCCACCTCTTCTCCTTCTCCTTCTCCTTCCCCCATTTTCCCCTCCCCATCTCCGCCACCCACCTCCCATGGCTTCCTTTCCTTAGAAAGTTAAAAGCACATTTCCTCTCTCTTTCCTCCTCATACAAAAAGGTCACGTTTTGCAGGCACCCATCCTGTTCGTCCTCTCTCTTTCCATGGCTTCAGCAAGGGTGAAGAAGCAAAGCAGCAATTTCAGCTACCCACTTTGTGTCATGTGCTTGGCTGCTGCTTTCTCTTCACTTTTCATGTATGCAGAGACTCAAACTGTTCCAGGTGATGCTTCTGTCATGTTCGCCCTTAAGCAGAGCTTGAACCCGCCGGAAGAACTGGGTTGGTCCGGCCCGGATCCATGCAGTTGGGTACACGTGGGCTGCTCTGCTGATAAGCGGGTGACCCGGATCCAAATTGGGCGTCAGAACCTTCAAGGTACACTCCCTTCGAATCTCTCTGCTTTGTCCCAGCTAGAGCGCCTTGAGCTTCAGTACAATGAAATCTCTGGCCCAATCCCTAGCTTGAGTGGGTTGAGCTCATTGCAAGTTGTGCTTCTCAGCAACAATCTGTTCACTTCATTTCCCGCTGATTTCTTTTCTGGGTTGTCTTCGCTTCAATCTATCGAGGTTGATGATAACCCCTTTTCGAGCTGGGAAATCCCCGAGAGTGTTAAAAATGCGACGGCCCTGCAAAATTTCTCGGCCAACTCTGCAAATATTACGGGAAAGATACCAGATTTCTTTGGACCAGATCAGTTTCCTGGTCTACAGAATCTGCATTTGGCCTTCAACAACCTAGAAGGTGGGTTGCCTGCTGGGTTTTCTGGGTCTCAAATTCAGTCATTGTGGGTTAATGGGCAGAAAGGGCAAAAACTTGGTGGACCAATTGATGTGATACAGAACATGACATCCCTAACAGAGATTTGGTTGCATAGTAATAGGTTTACGGAGCCATTACCGGACTTCTCTGGCATCAAGAACCTGCAAGTGTTGAGTGCTAGGGACAATCAGTTTACTGGTATTGTTCCCTTGTCTTTGGTGAATTTAGGGTCCCTAAAGGTCGTCAATCTGACCAACAATATGCTTCAAGGGCCCGTGCCGGTGTTTCATAGCTCGGTGGCAGTAGATATGGTTGCAGACACTAATAGTTTCTGCTTGCCTAAACCTGGTGATTGTAGTCCGCAAGTGAATGCATTGCTGTCTATTGCTAAATCTTTTGGATACCCCTTGAGATTTGCAAGCAACTGGAAAGGGAATGATCCGTGTGCCGATTGGTCTGGCGTTACTTGTAGCAATGGTAATATTACGGTGATCAATTTTGCAAAGATGGGACTTAATGGAACTATTTCACCAGATTTTTCTTCCCTCAAGTCCCTGCAGAGGCTGATTCTTTCAGATAATAATATCACCGGTAGCATTCCACTAGAGCTTACAACTCTCTCTGCACTGACTTCACTAGATGTGTCACATAATCAGCTGTATGGGAAAGTTCCATCGTTTAGGAGCAATGTGATGGTAAACACTGATCTCAACCCTGCGATCGGCAAAGAAGCTTTTGAGCCATCGTCAACCAGTTCTTTCAATCCATCTGGTCCATCAGTGGATACAGATTCACAAAATGATGATGGTGGTTCTCGGCGCAAATCTTCTGCTCGAGTATTGATAATTGTTTTCTCTGTAGTCGGGGGCTTTATTTTAATACTCGTCATCAGTTTCTTAGCATTCTGTCTCTGCAAAAGGAAGCAGAAGCGTTTCACGCGAGTGCAGAGTCCAAATGCCATGGTGGTTCATCCTCGCCACTCTGGGTCAGACAATGAAAGTGTCAAGATCACAGTGGCTGGAACTAGTGTTAGCGTTGGTGCCATCAGTGATGCCCAAACTGTCCCAAGTAGTGAAACCGGCGACATCCACATGGTTGAGGCTGGAAATATGATGATTTCCATTCAAGTTCTTCGGAACGTCACAAATAACTTTGGTGAAGAAAATATTTTAGGACAAGGAGGTTTTGGCACCGTGTATAAAGGGGAACTGCATGATGGCACAAAGATCGCTGTGAAGCGAATGGAGTGTGGTGTGATTGCTGGGAAAGGTGTGACAGAGTTCAAGTCTGAAATTGCTGTTTTGACCAAGGTACGGCATCGGCATTTGGTTGCACTTCTGGGGTATTGTTTGGATGGGAACGAGAAGCTGCTAGTATATGAGTACATGCCTCAAGGAACACTTAGTCAGCATCTGTTCAGTTGGGCCACAGAAGGGTTGAAACCACTTGAATGGATGAAGAGGTTGACAATTGCCTTGGATGTGGCAAGGGGTGTAGAGTATCTCCATGGTTTAGCCCACCAAAGCTTTATACACAGGGACCTGAAACCTTCAAACATTCTTCTCGGTGATGATATGAGGGCCAAGGTTGCTGACTTTGGTCTTGTGCGCCTTGCTCCGGAGGGAAAGGGCTCAATTGAAACGAGGATCGCTGGTACTTTTGGATACTTAGCACCAGAATATGCAGGTAACCTTTTCTTGTTCTGATCTCTCTGGCCTCTTCTCTTTCTTCTTTTTACCTTTATACCGCCATTCTTTACTTCTTTGAACTCAAAAGAAGTTTGTGGTATATGATATCTCTCATATATATGAAATTTGTGGTATAATTCATGGGACGTCTAATAAATATATGATGACGACGACAACAACAACAATAACACGGTCACTTCTCACTGGATGCGATTGGCCACACGTATGTGTAGGATATATGCGCACAAGTTCCGATAGTTATAGTGTGGTGACTGTCAGTTATCTAACACACATTGCCTTAATCTAACCAGAAGATTAGGTTTGAGCTAAAAAATATGACATCCCCCGAATTCCTAGTTATCACAAATCACTTGAATGTTGATTAAACATCCAAAAGTATTAAGAATCATGAAAAATACTTTATTGAATTCAAGGACAATGGCAAGACTACAAAATAAAATCCATAGCTTCAGTTGGCTGTATCATGGCTTTGACACAAGTAGTTCGCCTCTTATAATCGAAGGAAAGAAAAACTCGGAAAAGTTATACAACATAACTGAAGATTAGCCACAAGAGAGAGAGAGAGAGAGAGAGAGAGAGAGAGATAACTTGCACTCATCTGAATCCCTCTCCATCAAGGCTGCTTTGCGATGTCCTCTTCAGCTTTATGGTCGAGATCTTCTCCTCCGTGATTCTCTAGCCTCTGGATGATTGTGGATGAATATGAGAGTTGTGGAGTCGGTGTGAGTTGTTTTCAACATCGAGTATGAGAGTTGAATGATGATAGCATATAAGTGTGTGGTGTCCCATAACCCACCAGTTTAAGCTTTTAGGTTGAGATGCGAGATTAATACATGTTTATGTGACTATTTGGTCACAAACCTTTATACCAGGTTTGGTGTCAGTGGTGGTTGTTGGGCGTAGGTTTGAGGTCTCTAATGGTTACCTCCTAACATAGTCCCCTTCTAGATACTAAATATCTTCTCTTTAAAATCCTCCCTTCTCCATAACACGCAAGGGTTCATTGACCGTGGGGCATAGCGTGACAAATTTCGTGGAATGCATTAGACATAATCTTGTGAGAAATGTGAAAGACTTGCCATCTCTCATTGTATTGATGTATATTTTTAGTGCTATACAAGATATGGTAACAAACTGATTTACAGATAAGGAAACAATTCAAATATTTGCTAAGATTTGATTTGAGGATTTGATTTGGCTATGATTTGAGGATTTGATTTGGCTATGATTTGTTGGTTGCTATTAGCCGATTTACCATCTCCACTCACATTCCCCCTCAAGCTCATGAGGCGGTGAGGATGTACCATAAGCTGTGAAAGGCAGAAACTCTCCATTGTATTGAGGTGTGAAAGGTGGTGTAGTAAACCTCCTAATACCATGCTCTTGACATAAACTCTCCTCATCTATCCGTGTGGAGTGTACCAATCTTATAACCTGTCTGATTTTCACCAAGTGCCTTGAGCCTGATTTTTCTGTGAATAAAATAACTCACGTTTTCCTACTCAAGTCATCCACAAACAACAAGAAATACTAATTTCCTCCATAAGAAACAGGTTCAATAGAACCACAAACATCACCATATACAACCTCCGATAGTTTTGTAGCTCTATAATCTGTTTTCTTTGGAAATACAGTCCTAGCATGTTTACCAACCACACAAGCCTCACAAAGATCACCCTTACTACTCTTAATCACAGGTAAACCATGTACATTCTCTGTTTTGCCAATTTCTCTAATCTCTCATAGCCTAAATGGCCATATCTAAAATGCCATAAGCATGTAGCATTCTTGAAACAAGCAGTCAAGCACCGCATAGCTCCACAGTCCACTAGAAACACTCGACAGAAACATTCTATTAGTAGTCATTTGCACTTGTGCAATCAATCTACCTCTATCATTCTTTAGTTGTAGCAACTTCACACTCATTGAAATGTGGTAAGCTCTTTCCATAAGCTGCCCGATGCTTAACACATTTGCCTTCATATGAGGCACATAATATACATCAGTGATACATCTCACTTCTCCATTTGACAGGTGAAAAAAAGATCCTTTCCCTTACCTTTCACCAGAATTTTTGACAAATTCCCAAACGTGACAACACCAGAAACAGTCTCATCAAGGATTTCAAACACACATATGATTACTTGCCCTTGTATCCAAGCATCATATGTTTGAGGACTTTCTACTTGCCTCTCCTTTATCATACTTCATACACCATACGGACTACTATTTCATTCGTTCCAGTCTCCTGTAGCTGTTCACTCAAATGCAGTTCACCATCAACTGCTCTAGATGGACTGTAACACTCCTTCGCATAATGCCCATACTTCTGGCAATTATAACATCTGACATTGGACTTGTCAAGTCTCCTCTTAGTCTGCTTGTTATCTCCTCTTCCTCTACCATGCTGTAAACCTAAAACATGATCTCCTGCCCCACTACAGGACATCTGATTGTAGCTACCACGAAATGTACCTCTCCCTCAATTGTAACCTCGGCCACGCCTGTACCTTCCCCTGCCTCCGACACCTCCATCTCTCAAATTCAGCTTAGCTTGCAACACTTGACCTAGAGAATCCTTTTTTCTCCTAAGCAACATCTCCTTACGTGCTTTCAAAGAGCCACTCGAATCCTCCATAATCATCTGAGTAACATCTTTAGCTTCTGAAATCGTTACAACAACATGATCAAACTTTGGATCTAAATACCTCAAGATCTTCTCTATTATTCGAACCTCCTCTACTTGTTCTCCGTTCTGCTTCATTAGGTTAACAACGATTTGCACTCTCGAACAATAATCCGACACTTAATCACTCTCATTCTGCTGCAATCGCTCCATTTCACCTTGCAAAGCCTGCGATCGAACTCGCCGAATCTTATCGGATCGCCGAATCTTATCGGCACCTTGGAAGGCTCGCTGTAACATCTCCCAAGCAACCTTCGCCGAAGTAGCTTCAGCTATCTTCTCGAAGTTCGAATCATCAACACCTTGCTGCAGGAACGAAAGTCTTCTGATCTCGCATCAGAGCTTCTCTTTGAGCCTTTGAATTCCCGGCCGTTGCAAGGAGTTCATCTACACTGACCTCCACTGCATCCCACACATCCTGGCCACTGAGGAAGGCTTTCATCTGGTTACACCATCGATTGTAATTGTCCGAGGCTAATCGAGGAAATGGAAACACCGAATACACCAGTGACGAAGCCCTAGAAGCTGCTCTAATACAACTTTGAAGCAATAGAGCTCCTACAGAACAGAGTCACACATACAGGAGTACAGGAGGAAGAGAGTAGAAGTAGAAAGGAAAAGGACCTCAGAAAAACAATCTGTATAAACCCTATTTATACTCAGCACATACATTTCTCAATAGAAAAACAGTAAAGTACCAAAATCAAGTTTACTTTTTATTACACGCAAGGGTTCATTAACCGTGGGGCATAGCGTGAGAGCCAAATCAACCTCTGTCAACAAGTCAGGCGTGTGCCTTATATTGCTCAGCAGAAATAAAACTTTTCGGAGAGCTTCAGGCTCCTGATTCTCTGCAGGTGCCTGACCTTCTTCTAGCTTCTCATTATTCTCCAGGTAGTGTCGGTTGAACCCGGCGCCTTACTTGTCTCTTCTTCACCCACCTTGTTCATTTTCAACACTTCCCCAAACAAACCAATTCAAACACAAAATGAGTGTAAGTTGCACAACAAACAATGAAAATTGAACTAATAGTAATTGTTGAGATATGCACAAATTCACAGGGAATCAAGCATAAAATTGTTGTCCAAATTGTTGATAATCATAATCCTATTTATTATGCACAAAAAATAAAAAGGAAAAGGAGAGCCCTGGCATTACTAAGAGTTAAGATTTGGTGGTAAACTATAAATTAGTGCAAAATGAAGGTGGTTTTGTTTAACTCATAAAGTAGAAGGTGGTTTGGTGAAAATGTTATAAACTTTCATGTAGTTTTATATGCTTCTAAGTGTTTGTCCATGTCTCTTGTTGGTTGCTACTGATGCTTCTGATACCTTTGATCTTCTGACCAAGCAGTTACTGGACGGGTGACCACCAAAGTTGATGTATTCAGCTTTGGCGTGATACTGATGGAGCTGATCACGGGAAGAAAAGCGCTGGATGAGACTCAACCGGAGGAGAGTGTCCACCTTGTCACATGGTTCAAGCGCATGCACCTCAACAAGGAAACGTTCCGCAAAGCCATTGACCCCACCATCGACCTGGATGAGGATGTTCTTGCTAGCATCAACACGGTTGCGGAGCTGGCAGGACACTGTTGTGCTAGGGAGCCTTATCAAAGGCCCGACATGGGTCACGCAGTCAATGTATTGTCTTCTCTAGTAGAGCTCTGGAAACCAGCTGAGCTCAATTCTGATGACATATACGGTATAGACCTTGAGATGTCACTGCCTCAGGCACTAAAGAAATGGCAGGCTTTTGAAGGAAGAAGCCACCAGGATTCGTCGTCATCTTCTTATGTTGCTAGCCTGGACAATAGTCAAACCAGCTTACCCTCTCGGCCCTACGGGTTTGCCGAAACATTTACATCCTCGGATGGGAGGTGACGACGTGGAGCTTTTCCATGGAGATTGAAATCGGTGCTCTTAGTGGTTTTCATTCTATATTCATGCCTTTGTTGGTTCTCACTTGGCTAACTTGGTTGTGACCTTGTATGCTTTCTTATTGACTTGAGGAACTGGCATCTAAAGCCTTTGGAGTTTGGTTCCACCAAAGCCAAGGCAGCATTCTGGTTTAGAACTTCATTGTATTTGCCTTCTGCTCTGTCATTTGCTCGACAGCTCACTGCTAAACACAGTAGCAGGTGCAATGCAACACAGTTGCTATATGGGCAACATGTTTAAACATCATATACATGATGCTAGACTCTTGCATTCCACGAATGTTGTGGTTGGAGTTACCATTCTACGAGGCTATATATTACTCTCAGCTTCTGCCACTTGATATCTGACTTGAGTTTGACTACACAAGAGATCAAATAAATGATGTGCATTTCTTAATTAGATAATCTTAAGATAGATATGAATATGTCAACATATATATGGTTAGTTTAATTATATCTATTTTAGATTCTCTTTTAAAATAGAATAATCTAATTTTTTAATATATATATACTAGGGGGTGTCCGTGTCTTCGGCAAGAGAAACACTCCACTTTCATAAATCAGTTAAAAATATACGTTATTAACGTTTTAAAAATTAAAAAAATATAAAAAAAAATTTTGAAATCACATTAATATTCGTATTGTTTTAATCGTCTTAACAAATTTAAAATTTTGACTATGATATTATATAAACTTTATTTAAAATTTAACTTTTATTAAAAATTATGATAATAAAAAAATACTCTCATCCTATCCTTACCTCACCGCCACCCCCACCCCCACTCTATCTCACCCTATCCCCACATCTCTTGATGTGACATCTATATATAAAAAAAATATAAAATAATAAAAAAAATTCGAAATCATATTAATAATCGTATTGTTTTAATCGTCTTAACAAATTTAAAAATTTGACTATAATATTATATCAATTTTATTTAAAATCTAATTTTTATTAAAAATTTTGATAATAAAAAAATGCTCTCATCCTACCCTTACCCCACCCCTACCCTTACTCTATCTCACCCTATCCCCACCTTTCTTGATCTGACATCTATATATACCAACATATTTTCAAACTCCATCCTCATTTATAATATAGATACACACACGGGATGGTTATATGTACGTCACTTTTGCCGCCACTTGTTTTATGAGACGATTCGAACGGTGAATTCATAGAAAATGACATTCTAAGATATTTCATGTTTCACGTCCGTTGAAAAATAATGACGGGAATGGCTCTATCTGAACGTTTTTCGGGCCGATTTTGGCGTTATAAAAGAAGTACCATATCCAAATTGATTTTGGCCGATCCGAACCATTAGATGTGTTCAAAACGTCCTAAAAACACATTGCATTAAACCCGGGTTGATTCTTTTAAAATATACTCGGGTTTCTATAGGGTTTTTAGTTTTTTAGGTTTTCTTTTAGTTGGGGTTGATACATTAACATCTCGGATTCCGATAGAGTTTCTTGTACCCTTATAAATCATATATTTTGAACACATCCAACGGTTCGGATCGGTCTAAAATGTTATAGAAAAAGTTATATAACGTATTTTGAAATCGGCCCAAAACATACTTTCTAACGTCCAGATAAAGTCCTTCCTTTCATTATTTTTTGTCGGGGTATTCAGTGACTTAAAAGATTTGATAAAGATTAAAAGATTAAAGAAAGATACGATGATGATAAATTTTTTTTTTAATATTAATATTTTTAATAAAAGTAAATTTATTTAATAATATGTTTAATAAAAATTATATAATA